>OMLF01023445.1:50640-78698 GCA_900302615.1 Holocentrus rufus
CCGGCATGGCAGTCTGAAAGATGGACATGAAGTAAATGCAAAAAAAATCTTTTCATATAAGTCTAGTGCATTATACCCCTACTAAATCCATTTGGCTTTAATCTCCTTTGATTTTCGCTAAGGTCAGGGCACAAAATGCTGCATTATAATGCACCACGCTAGCAGAAAAAGTAGAAATAGAATTTTAACACTAATGGCAACTCTCTGCCATTCTTTTCAACACTGATACCCCCAGTTACAAAATTTGGAGAGGCGGTTGTTGAGCTGAGATGCACGACAGGCAGCAAGTTGATTGTTATGGCATGATAACTTTTATGTCTTTATCTCCTTTGCTGTCACTTCACCATGAATAAAACATGAATGACTGCTGTCTCTTAACTGCACTTTTTTAATCAGTAAAGAATGTTTTAGTGAAGTTTTTATCCCACCTCCCACCACAGACTGATCCCACTTCCATGGAGGAAATTAAAACGTTTATCCGCAATGAAGTATTGAGGGTCTTTGAAGGTACAGAATAGTTTCTTATTCTGTATCCACTTTACTCTTAATTATCTCTCAATTATTCCTTTTTATTCTTTATTGTTACCTCTAAGCACTTTAATTGTGAATATCTATTTCGCCCTGTAGAGAAGCTATCGAGGCATGCCATGCTGCAAAAGACACCAGCAGCCATTTTAGCGTCACAAGTTCAGCAAGGGCCTCCCGGACCCCCTGGCAGGGACGGTTTACCAGGCCCTCCAGGAGAACCTGGACCTCCTGGTCCTCAAGGTAGGAGCCACAATCTGTCATGTCAAATTGCTCCACTTCAGAAAAAATAACAGCTACTGCTAAACTGTGAACTAGAAATAACACTCTTAACCTTTGATTGCTCAGAACTATCGGTGCGACCTAAAAATTAACCCTTTGTTTGATGTAGTTAAACAAAGCGAAATTCACGTGTTTGTAGATATGCGAAGTGTATGCCTTGTTGATGCTTTAAATGTTCTTATGGTTGTGCCTCAAACAGTTTCTCCAGCTGCCTTATGCTGTACCGCTCATATAAGCTACTGTGTTTGAGGGAGGCAGCCTGCAGTGTAGTGCTGTGTAACAGAGGCTGCAGCTTGACATGGTAAAAGATGAGCTCTGTGCAGGTTGAACTGGCAAAACACACTTTTGTAAAAGATGCTTTGCTGTATGTAAAGAGTTGAAATGGCGCTCCAGAGATTGCCTGTGATGAAGACTGGGGGGCACCAATGTAGACTGACACTGTGCTGTAGGGATTCACAGGTATTTCTCTCTTGCTAGACCCATATATCAATGCAGACTGAGGGGCGGGAAGCAGAGGAAAGGCCAGGAGTGTGGTGCACAGCGGCTTTCTGGGAAATATGAAGACAAACGAAGAATTGGCTGAGAATAAGAGAAAGAAATATCAGTGTGGACAGGAAAGAGCCCCAGTATTGATACCTCACTCCATGAAAGAAAGCCCTGAAAAACAAAAGGAACATAGTCAGGAAAATGGGTGGACATTCTCTATCAAACTGATACAACTTTCTGACTGCTTAAAGTACCCGTACATCACTAATGGTTTGCTGGTCAGGCTTTACACCTTCCTCGGACTTGCTTAGAATTATATCATGCCCACAGCAAAACTATGATGGTATCTTAACTTTTGAAGAGACGTGAGTGTGTTGTGCACTGGTGCAGATCAAAGCACCGCCGCACTGGCCTCTGTCTTTGAGCTTTTGTTATCTACCTCACAACATTCAAGACCGTTTACAATTTAACACTATCATATACAGTATGTAAGATGCTGATTTCAGTCATCAGTATTATTGTAATAATGCAAGTATTAAGCTATAAATATTTGTGGTTTTGTGCTAATGCCATTTGCATTACACCTGATAACTGGATTTTGTTTTGCTTGTTTTATTTTGTATGCTTCAAAACAATGTTTTATAGGTGATTTTTAATGCAGCTTTGCAATACATATTTATTGAAAATAAAGAGGAAAGTTATTTCCCTTGATAAATCAAAAATTCAACAACTTTTTAATTTTTTCTTTGTTGACTTGTGCCTCCACTCAGCTGGGGAGAGAGTTTGGGGTAATATTTCCTCATTATTTCTCGTCATCCTCCACTGGAGACTGTGCTCCTCTGGAATATCCAATTTGACTTCTTCTCCAATATGCCAAAATGAATAGTTTATGGAGAAAAATAACCCCTCTGTTGAATCCCCTCTGTTGAATTCACAGACTTTTTTTCCCCCCATGGTTTGATTTCATTTGGCTTATAGTCTGTTAGAGTATGTCCATAAGGAAGCATACATGCTAGAGAGAATCCGTGATTTTGAGGGGGGGGGCCGAGGGTTGTTTTTGTTTGATTTTTGTGTCTGTTATTGTAATTGAGTGTTCATTTATGATTCTATTCATCTTTTCCTGTGAGATCGTAATGAAACTCCTCACTGATGTAAGTCATTGTGCTTAAGTGTATATTTCATTTTTTCCTTTTGTCTAACCTATTTATCATTTTGTTTTTGTTTTCTATTCAAGGTTATTTGTGTTCATTAAGTAATATTGTGTTTCTCAAGTGATATTGCGCTCTGCACTGTACATGTCAGGAATGCTCTGCATTGTGCTGTACGATGTGGTAAACGTTGGTAAATAACCCTCAGTAATTGGTCTTTGATGGAGCAGCTGCTCAGAGAAAGATTTGCCTTTTCATTTGTGAGACATAGCATGAATAAAGAGATATTGCTGTTAACGCTGTTTACAACAGGGTGCAACAGGTGCAGGACTGCAATCAAGCATGAAAAAACACTCTGTGGCAGCATTATTTTTCATTATCGTATTTTGTGCATTAGTGCCCCTAGAAATGTTTGATACAGTTCATTTTCAACGAAGTAAAGACACACAAAGGCTTTTTCGATTTATCAGTGAGTGCACCAATTCAACGTGCCACCCAAACTTATTGCCCTATGTACTATTCAGTGTTTTTTTGCTTAAGGTACAGTGCTCTTTTCTCCATGGAACGTCACCTCCCTGAATGAATGCCCCAGGCACCGTGAGTGTTGAAAGAAGTCTCATTATTGCGGCAATGTGTAGATAGCCTCTCTCTCTTTGAGACCCAGTTTGGGAGCATTCATAAGCCTTTTTTCTGAGATTTTCTCTGCCTTGTAAGCGTTGAAGCGTTTCCCCTTTGGGCCTGGCAGTGCAATGCTTGATACTTCTGTCAATGGTTCTGATGCACTCCATGCAACCACTGGTCCTGAGACTCCATTACTTTAAGTGCCTCATGGGGAAATATTTTCACAGCCCCTCACTTTCTGACTTGGTTTGCTGCTGTTTTGAAATGTAAAGATTTATCGGCTTTATTTGGTCTGAGTTTGCATGGAGTGATTCTGAGAAAACCCGATGAATACCATGTGTTTGTGTGCGTACTTGACTGTGTTAAAGAATTGCAAATGCTTTCATTTTCTACTCATTAGTCTCTTTTTGACATGATAAGCATGTGCTTGTGTTCATCACTGTGGAACTTATTTTTCAGTAAGCTGCAGCCAGTCACCTTCTTTGCAAAATACAGAATATGATTTAACACGAGTGAATCTAATTTACCTTCTGTGGTCAAACAAAATAATCTGTAATGTTCTTAAGGCACCTACCTTTAGTACGTGTTGCAATATATGATGTCTTCCTTCAGAACTACATCCCTTTTGAACATTTTGAGCGTCATAGTCTCCTTGTCATGAATAGACATGATCGTTTTTGGGTTTTTTTTGCATCTATTCTTGGAAGGAAGGAATCAGCCTGTGATTACACCTATCTTTCTTCCCCTGTGAATGTCCTCAGTCCTCCTCATACCTGACCCCTGATTGAAAAAAGCCTCCTGGCTCTCTTTGGAAGCCTTCAAAGCCATTTGCTTGCATCCCTATTGTTGACAGAAAGGCCATACAAGCCCATGATGCCTCTCACGTCGAAGACAAAGGCACAGATGGCTTGTTTGATGATTTCTATTTTGACAGGATGTCAGTAGGTTTTGTATTATTCAAAGACTTGGGATTGAAACTGGGAATTCAGAGCAGCCTATTTCTACATCAACTACCAAAGCTGATACTCCAAACACGAGTGCAGAGTTGATGCTTGACATGGTAGTCGTTTTAATGTTATTTGTAAAATCAAGAGGGTAATCTATGTAAGTTCCTGGACGAACGTAAAGGTTGCGTACTTTGAAACGTTCGTCCTGATCTTTGAAGGATCTTTGATTATAACAAAACAGGATATGCCATTTGTACTAATCCTACTCATCACCAACTCCCGACACATGACACCACAGTCGCTCCCTCCATCTGTGAAGTGTTTTACTCGGTCAAACCAGAGTGCTGTGTCTGTCCTCAGGGTACAGGGGTCAGAAAGGAGAACGAGGACAGCTTGGTCTGGGGTTACCAGGAGATCCAGGACCCGCAGGGCCACCAGGTAAGACCACTGGACTAACATCCCATACTAGTTTGGGCACTAATCTATTGTGTTTCATGTTTAATTATGTGGCGAAATGAAGCTCAACCTTGTTCAACTAATTAAAATCAGGGAAAGA
This sequence comes from Holocentrus rufus, assembly GCA_900302615.1. NCBI lineage: Eukaryota > Metazoa > Chordata > Actinopteri > Holocentriformes > Holocentridae > Holocentrus > Holocentrus rufus. The sequence goes on from OMLF01023445.1 coordinate 55,206, forward strand.
AAAGACAGAAGGCAGAGTGGTAATATTGGAATATTATTTTCACTCATTTTGTAACGAACACAAGATGTTGATATGTTTTAAAACGTTTAACTGTGTATTTACAAGCAATCATTAAAAATTCACTTCAGAACCTTGAGAGCATTTGGATTTGAAAGGTTGAAATTATTCATACTGCCACTTTTTATACAACTCAATATGTGTTCAGTAGCCGTAGCCCAATGAAACCGAAGTTTTAACAGTGAGATAGAGTATCGCCGTGCATATGAGGACACTCTCAAACAGTCCAAACACAGATGTGCCAATTATACCTTGTCTGTGGTGTCCCGCCTCCTTAATGTACAGTATACAACTGTGGATTACAGGTACATCGTTCTCAGGGTTGTTTTCTTCCTCGTCCGCCGCAAGGAGAGAGGTGTGATGAAATACTTCACTGTGTTATCACAGGATCAGAGTTTTGTCCAGTAACCTTAAATTGTCTTTCAAGCTTCGTTTGGCATCTCAGTCTGTAAGAGAGAGACACTGAGCACTGAGCTTCCCAAGCGGTGGTGCTACTGCGGCATACAGGCCCAACAACAATCAATGTTGAAAACAGATGCCTTAATGCATCAACGCTGAGGACTGCACGCTTCAGTGGAGAAGCAGTGGCAGCCATTGTGAAAAGTGTGACAAAAACGTGGCAAAGTCAAGCTTGTTGTTGATCTGCTGAGAAACCCCTTTGAACAAGACCCAAGATGTACCATGTCCCAAGTGGCCTGAGCTCTCAGGCCCACAGGAATCCTTAGCCCATTGCTCCTTTAAGGCAAAACGATAACCTCCACTTCCCAGTGGGAGAGATTAGAAATGGGCTTACCTCTTTGAGTTGTGGCCCATTACACCACAGTTCATCACTGACAGTAAACTCTCTTGATCTGTCTGCAGGCCCAGCACATCCATAATCCACATACTGGGCTAAAGGAACTTAGCAATTGCTCTTTTGGAAAGGAGAAATCAGAGGTGCTGAAAGCCATCGGTTCTAGTGCAGCTCAGTAATAGGAGGAACCAAGCACCTTGGGCGCAAATGCAGGTTTAGGCTTCGCTGACACCTTGGAAAGTCCTGGACAGTCTTGGGGTGAACAGCTGTGAACAGGCTGGCCCACTGTGTTTGTTCAGAAACCCACATGGCAAGCTGATACAGATATAGCTATAAAAAATAAATGTTTTCCTTTGGTTTTAAGCAGACGTAGCCATGTAAACCTTGATGTTCAGATAAGATGATAGGAAGTGCACAGGAGGCAAATGCATCTGTCCTTTGGTCTTAGGTTCCCTTTTTAGATTGAAATACCGAGACAGAGTTTCTAAAGAGGCACCACTAACGCAGATCACCTGTAAACTAAAAGGGGCTTATAAACAGTCTGAAGGGTATTAATACCACAATATTTCTATTGTATGTGGGCCTTACTTCCCTTCAGCGGCTTACATTGGTCATGACTCCACCATGAAATGATGGGACATCTGCCTCCTTCTCAAATGCAATCTGTGCAGGAAAATGTCTGTAGCTCCTTTGGATGAAAATCACTGCCAAAATTCTCAAAGATGCCAGACTGCATTGAGAAGCAACTATTAGGACTGGCCTGTAAACACTTGGCAAATTTTTACACCATTAACGGTATGTTACTCTTGGTCTGAATATCAGGCATATTTTAAAAACAGCATGCCAAACTATGAATGAAGTGATTCTCAGAATGCCTCCTCACATTCAGCAACCTGATGCAAATTTACCTGGAATTATTAAGGTTAGAAAGAGTTTAGCATTGAATTGTATACAACAGTGCAGCTTGTCGGAACTGAGTGTTCTCAATGACTGAATACCAACACTAGCAATTTTGTAGAAACCAAGTGAAAAAATCTTGAAATATTCATACTTTATCTTGGATTGAAAGTTAGAGACATTCTTCTCATGTTCTCGAAAATAGAAATTGAAGCTATTTTACAAAGTTGAGAATCTACTTTCATAGACCCATACAAAAAATATAGAGTACTCTTTAGAATGCTATATTGTACTACAATACACACACTATAGGATATTGTAGTAAACTACAGTATTCTTATATTTAAATGCAGATTTCACCAGGAGGGCTCTACAGCACTGCGCTATACTACACTATAGTAAATATTGTAGTATTGTGTGGTATTTTTCAAATTACAGGGATAGGCAGTATGGACAAAATGCCATATCACAACATTTTAATTTTTTTGACATAATGATATTTGTTTTCTCAAAACATATTAGACTTAATTATAGGAATATTACCCTAAAACCTGCACTAATGAGTTCACCCCACTTCTATCCGCTTTCAGACTGACTATTCAAATTATGCTTGAGAAAATAAGTAAAACTGAACTATTGGTCAAAATGATATTTAACTTGAAATGAATATTGAGCAATATATACCTGAAATAACAAAAATAGATATGATGACAAATGTTAATATATGATGCACTGTCATGGATTATGATTTTTTTTTTCTCTTTATATTCATAAAGAGCAGCGTGTCCACTGGTATCTAATGATGAACAGAGTCTCTGTGCTGCACTGCTGCTGCATGAGTGTTTGGTAGTCTTACACGTCAGTGATTAAAAAGCATCAAGTTAATATTTGCTGTTACAGTTATACATAAAGGCATTGTGAAGGAACAACTGCAGCTTGACATTCAGTGCACAGGAGAAAAATAATTTCCCACCTGCTGATGTATTATTACATGACTTGAATACAAAGACTCAGCTGTCATCAGCTTGGGCAGTTTTTTGTGTTCATTTTGATATGTTTATGTCAAATGTTTTTAAGTAAAGAGCAATACAATACCATTGGCAGCGGCACTGTAAAAATGTATACCTTTGCGTGAATTCATAACAGTATATAATAGGTAGATAATAGGTTATACTATAATAAATATGATAACATATGTTAACCAAAATATAACTTCTACTACAGTACAACTGTAACACACAACATACTGTACAATCAAATGTCATGGTTTATCGGGTGCTGTTTCAATGTATTGGGTCATATTTCAAAGCTGTTCTCTGTGAGAAGTCAGAAATGCAAGAATATTGCATTTCTTGCCTTGAAAGGATATGTACAGGCCACTACAAGGTCTACAATACTCAGCACAAATGCATTTTTCAAAAGCAGATTTTCAAAAACTTGTGCCCAGCCTCCTGAGCATTTCTGGGAAAGTGCCCTTTTAAAGATTATTTTTATGTTATTTCTGCTTTATCAGACAGTTCACAGTGAATGAAGCAGAAAAGATGGGAGACAGGGAATGTAACAAACAAAGCTTCCAGGGAGATTTTTCAAACCCAAGACGTTGCATTTACCAGGCACCTCAGACAACTGAACCAGCAGGACGGCCCACAAGCTGCCCTTTTCGAGAATTTTACCCCTGCAGCCCTTTCAAAGTCTGTGCATGCCACCAAATACATTTTACCCTTACAACTCACTCTCTGGATAGTCTCAGATCTACAGCAGCCTCTCCCACGCCAAGTCCAGAGAGCCAACCATTGTCAATTAGGGTAGTAATTCCCTGCACATTGGGGTTTATAGGTCTCTGTGCAACAGGAGCAGGATTATGTCTGCCCGTCAGTGTTTCCCTCGACATCTCTTTGCTATCTTAATGAGGGACAGCATGTGGTCCCTCACATCCACATAGCAGGTTCCCCCTGGAGAAAAGGTCCACCCCGTGTCCCTGGCCGCTGGAACATGAGTCGCACACAATGACAGGAGCTCCACACAACTCCACATTATCAGTTTGAGTAACTGCAGGGAGCCGGTGTCCTCTTGGCAGTTCATGATGTTTGTTCCCATGAGGACATCACAACCCTGCAGAAAGGGCAGGAAATAGTTCAGTGGATGAAAAGCAATCCGTAATTTCAGGTAATTTATGTGAGCGTAACAGCACTGTGATGTCCATTTGCTGTTTACGGCCCCCCCTTCATGAACTGTCACCCGGTCTAAAAGGCTGGAGTCTGTCACTGTCATCTTCTAGCAAGAGGGTGTTAGCTTCTACATTCACTAGGTCATACTCACCTTGTAGGGCAGCTAATTATCAGGGTTAATCCAGCAGATGTAAGTCGCTAATATGGCTTCCCAAAGTCTGCCGAACACACTGACTTAGCTAATTGAAAGAAGAAAAAAAAAAATCCATCTTGAAAATTTGTTTCTCAGCACTGATATTGAAATGGAGACCACAGCTCTGTGCTTACCAACCAAGTCCTGTACAGCTTGTGTGTGGTGCTTGTGATGCGGAGCAAGTTGTGGTCTCCTTCACAGGGAAGATAACAAGACTGCAGTAGCCTACCTGTGATCCACAGTGGGATACAAAGGAGGCAGGACGCCCTTGTTGTGCTGAGAGAGGTCTGGCTGTGACAGACATGGTGTAATTGGGGCTAAAGAGGCGTCTCTCATATGCTCAGATACTGAACAAAGGCAGAGAGAGAGTACTACTTATGGTAGGGTAAAAAAAAAACAATCCGGTATTCGAAGAGTACTCTGCGTGTTAAGGGTGTAAAAGTTCATTCTTTGTGTTGATGCATCTCTTATGAATTCTGCCAATTCAACTGCATCAATCTCTGAAAAGAAATAAGTGGAATGAATCGACTTCGGCCTGAATTAATATGAAATACTTTGAAGTGATTCATTCACAATACCTAAAAAAAAAAAAAGATCTAAACTTGTATTGATCTAACAGAAAACTATGAATTGCACCTTTATTTTCTTTAATTTTAGAATAAATAATATTAAAGCAATTTTATTGTCTGGCTATTTTCACATTTCAGAAGAAAAAGGATGGCTTTACATTATCGCACGTGTTTATTTAATGGATGTAAAATTTTGGCTAAAGCTACTGAATCGAATCATTGACTCAAGGCTTGCCAATTCAAAACGAGGAAAAAATAGCTCTTAAATCATCATCTAACGCAGCCTTGTGTCTCACCAGGAAGGGAAAAACTCAGTTGAACAATAATGAAGTGTGAAATGCCCTATCAGAATTAATATTATATTCCAAATTCTCCATCAAGGCCCACCTGGATTGAGCTCTCAGGGCCCTCCTGGCTCCCCGGGGCCCCAGGGATCCCCTGGGAGATGTGACCCCAGTGACTGTCTCCCTCCATCCTTACGAACACGGCGGAACGGTTAGGCCGGCTCCGACGCCCGTCCATTTTCCATTCTTCCCACCATGGCCAACCCTGAGCCCGGGCAGGGCACGGAGCGAAAGAAGACATCCGGCGTCCGACAGCTTCCTCCGCCGCAGCTCAACACTTGACTGCTTCTGTTCACTTTACAATAACATTTGGATGCAGCTGGGGGTTTGTTAGGATCGCTAATGAATTTGTTTTGAATGCAACAGAAATCTTTAAGAATTTTTTTTTTTTTTTTTTGCTATGATGTACTTTTAAATTATTCTCGTTTCCACATCCCCCACTGTGACCTAATGCATTCCATGTTGATTCTCATTATGTCTTTCAAGACCATGAAATGAGTTTGTTTCTTCAAGTTCAATCCTGTCTGCAAAAAGAAAAAAAAAATCTTAATTATTTGTTTGCCTTTTTAATAGGCATGGCTATGCATTCTTCTGTTCTTATTCAGATATGCTGTTGTATTGGCAAAAGGTACATCTCTTGTGTGTGTTTCTGTGTGTGTGCCTGTGTGTGTGTGTTAGTGTGAGAGAGAGAGACAGCGAGCGTGAGACAGCAAGAGAGAGAGATTAGGTGAATGAATACACTCATTGTTTTATGTTTAGGTGTGACAGATTAATAGATTTTTCAAACAACTTTCACAAACCAAAGTGCAGGAGATGTGTCTGATTTAAAAATTGTCTAATATGAAAATTGTCTATTTATTTGAAGCGGTTTCCTCTCGAATGTGTTAGAAAAATGGTAATTCAAATACTTCTAGTTAATGTAGCATGAACACCCTGTAATACTGTTGCTTCACTTTTATTTTTCAGAACTGTCAGGCGGACTGATTTGCATCGTGCATGATAATCAGATTTAAAAAGAACTGGTGGTATAATCAATGGGGAAGAGGTTTTTGCCTTTTTGTTTAAGCTATGCATCGGTTCGCAAATGCTCAGTCACCTTTGAATCATTCAGTGAGGTCGCCCGTATCTTTTTGTAAAACCTAAAGCTGCTCCTCATGTTCCTCGATAGCTTAGTAGTAGAACATCTTCCAGTTGGTGCCAGTTTGCAAAAAAAAGTTTAAAAAAAAAAAAGAAAAAGACGGAAAAGGGCAAAGTGATCCACATGAAAAGAATGTACTTTATAATGCTGTGTATGTTTTATGATTGTAATGTGACCTCACGTTCACATGCAATCTCTATATTGGTGGTTTAGTGTGTAGATAAGTTGAATGAGTGATTGTGTATTTCTTTTTTCTTGTCTCATGGGGCTTGTAATGGGACCTGACTATGTAATAACAAAAGAGAAGCTGACATTGCAGTGATGTATCAAGCTTTGTGCTATCAGTCATACATCACGGCAAATGTTGGAAAATTTACGCCGAATATTTCTGTCTGGGAGATGATGTAGCGTTACTCTTCTTCAGGAGCTGTACTAAGCATTTTGATTGTTTACATGGTGTTGTGTATGATGATTCCTCCTCTGGTTTTATTTGTATATTTTTGATTTTCAGCCACACAAGGAAATCGGAATACTACACTACAACTTTTTTTTTTCATGAGTTTTATTTTGGGTGAAAAATATCGTGCTCACAGATGTACTTGAACTTTCCTGTTGCTTGTTTAATAGTATCATTGTCTACATCCTGCTCTGATTGCATTGACCAGTACTGTGTGTGACTATATTCATGTGTTTTTTGGGGTGTCTTAAGACTGGATTTTTAATTATTTATTTGTTCTATCACACTTAGAGTCAGTTTAGATTTACACTTCTGAGATAACAGGCCTTTCATCGGGTCATATGAAACAGTATGCAGTAGCATAAGTTACCTACAAACGCACATCTGAATAGAGATAACTGTCAGATTGTTTTAACACTGGGTGCAAAATTTATAGAATTACTTTAAACAGAAATATAGTCGGACCCAGTATTCAAACTTTGTCTCTATTTAAATGAATTCTCCACTGGGAGAGCTTGGGGAAATACCTTTTTTTTTCCTTAAACAAGTAACCTAAACTAATAACAAACAAAATTATACAGCAAAAATACATAGTTTGCCTGTAGCGTATATTTAATAAGAATCTGGGTGTTTAACTTCTACCTTCCTGCAGCTTTCACTGCGAGTGCTGAGGGTTTGATATAAAGGCTTTAATTTTTCAGAGAGAGAGCATAACTTTTAACTGTTCTGCTGTGATTAATGTTTGAAAAGTTATGTGGGTGCATCTGAAATTTTGTGACTTTTAAGAATCTAGCTGTCATTATTTCATCCTTTAAGATGTGTTTGACACGTTTTTTGTTATTTTTTCCATTCATATTGTACGTCTCACATCACTGAGAGCCATCATCCTTCTCTTATATATGTAAATTATAACTCGTCTTTTCTGTGAAGTTTCAATTTTGCTTTATTATTTTTCTTAGCATGCCAACTTGGTTTAATCTTGGAAATTTTATCAGCATTGAAGAGGGTCTAATTTCTGAGGGATATTAAATGTGCTGTGTGCCACTGATTTCATTTGTGAGCAGTAAGAGCCCCCTGCTGGACATTTTTTAACTCATTACTTGAAATGCCATCTTTCTTTAGGTTATAAGCTACATGAAATCTTCTCCTCCCCCTGGCTTCTGTCCCTTCATCACACTAATTTTCATATTCAGCTTAATGGGGTCCATTCCCAAGCAACAGCACCATCGCTGGCCAAATTAAAATGAGACAACATCAGCAGACCAGTGCGGTCTGAATTTCGGTTTTGCTCTCTTATAAGAGAAGCCTTTCCTGTACATTGACTTCGGTTTGAATTGACATCAATCTGCACTGCTTTATGGATTCAATTATTTTTAATGGCAATTTTGTTACAGCTTATTTGCATCACTCCAAGTTAAACTCCATATAATTTAAGTGGATAATGGCACACGTGAAAGCAAACTATACTGAGCATTCAAATTGCACAAGAATGGAGGCATATTATAGGCTCCAGCATCCACTGGAAGAGCCACAATCAGCCTAAATATATATATAAGTCAGAATAAAGTTCCTCCAATCCAGTTACCAAAAATAATTTTTGTCTGCAAATTTTCCTTTGAAAAGTGTAATTATGAAAAACAATATCAGTTGCATAGTTGTATTTCTCTCCTCTTTGTTTCTTTATTTTTTTACAGTAACTCAAGTTCATCCTGCTGTCACATATAATCTAATCTGTTCTCAATGTTCCTTGTAAATAAGCTTGTGATGAGGAGTGCTATGGATCAGCCTCTCAGCGTGGTCCCTCCAATCATGTGTGACTGTAACTCTTCCGTTTTCCACTTCTGATTCCTTTGCAGCTAATGTTTTTAAAGCATTTCTGTGACTTTTGTGTGTGTATGTGTGTGTGAGTGTGTGTGTGTGTGTTTGAAAGTGTTCATTCTGTTAAATATCTACCTCAGTCTTGGGTTACCACGTGTCTACATGATGATCTATTTTGAAAACATACAGCTGTCATGACACTAACTATAGCCTTCCATTGCAAAAATAATTGAAGCCTCGTCTCTGTGAAATTGATGCAGTGTCGTCTTGATTGTATGGCTTCAAAACCAATTGGCCTACTGAACTGCTGATATAGAAGATGAAATTAGTGCCGTCCCTCTGGAGGAGGATGATCCAGTCTGAGGTTACACGATGTGGTTACCAGGTGTCAGGGGTTATATTTTGCAACACTTTCTTTACGGCGTATTTTATTTACACACTGATTAATGGCGCTTGCCTTACACCTGTGCAATAAATGTTATTCAGTGCTTTATGTCTTGCGTTCTCTTGGTATTTTAAGCACCAACATACTTTTGAGCTGCATTTCTTTCAAATAAGAAAATTTAATGTTTATTTAATGGTACATTTCTATGCATGGCCAATTGCTGTAATTGTCAACCCATATGCATTACGTGACATTTTGTTTTGAATATTAAAACTGTATTAAGTTCATAAACTACTTTCTGTCCCCTGCCAGGACAGCACACCCAAGATTATTTACCTTTCAGTTGTCTTTGGTTTTAAAATGTAATAAAGAAAATTAATAAAAATGCAAAGGTACAAATGAAACTTAATTTGAAATCTTTTTTTGAATCAACTTTGACATTTTGGTTTTATTTAGTTGAACAGCTTGTAGAAAAACAACTGAGAACTTCTTTTGGCACAAATTCTAGTATCATCTTGAAGTGATGCTACCATACAGAATAAATTACTTTTGGATGTGATGATTCTTATAAAACACTTTGCTTCACTCCCTTAACCAAAGTATGTTCCCATATATGTAAAACTTAACTCTGTTATCACTGTACAATGAGACAAAATCTCACATTCATTAAGTTGTTTTGTAGGAAATATAATTAACCACAATTAAAACAATTTACAGATTTACAGCGTACACTGAAGTCAGTGAGACTTGATATCGTTGTCATCCTCTCTCCTTTCTACTTTGGATGGCAGAGCCAAAAAAAAGAAAAAAAAAGGTAAAAAGATTTGTAGAAACTTAGGAAAAAGCCGGTTTCAGCAGGTTTATCTTTGGTACACAGTAGCACATACAGCACAAAATAATTGAAAACCCATTTTAGCTGAACAAAATCCTGATCTTGATTTGCTTTGGGCCATTATTGTGATTTCTTTTGAAAAACTGGAGGAGCTTTTATTGAAGTAAAGTATAAATATAGAAGGAGAAAAGGAAACGCAGGCAGGTGTACAAGGAGAGTGGGATAAACAAACATCTCCGGTCATTTCATATCTTTTCAGAAATGTGAGGACACATTTCTCAAAAAAAACAGAACATCTCTCTGTAGAAAAAAAAAAAAAAAAGTTACACACCAGAACAAGATGGAGTTCGCAGCACATAAAAATATTGTTTTGTGTTTTGCAATTTGAAGAGGCAGACTCCCTCCGATGGAGATGTGACTAGCACAAAACATTCTCACAAGACTAGAGGTTAATGGATTGAAGGCACCAGAAGCCACAGCCCCTGAGAAGAAACTGAAAAACGTTGTGTGCTCTGGGGAAGGGAGATATCCAACAGTCTCTCTGTCTTTGCCAGAGTGGCTCTCAATTCCCTGCAGGCCCCTTCAGATTTGAGTCCTTCAGAGACTGGTGGACAGCTCCTGCCTGGAGGTTGCAGGCTGAGGGGTCGCAGTAACCATTAGGACCAGCTGAACCAGGAGGCCCGGGCACACCAGGCTGTCCAGGAACACCAGGGGGTCCCCTTTCGCCGTCCCGTCCATCCCGACCATACCCAGGTTTCCCTGGCTCACCTGTGATCACAAAAACATTATTAGGACATGATCCATCGGATTCAACGAGAGCAGATTTAAAAAGGCAAGTGTGGCTCACCTGGCAAGCCGGGAGGTCCTGGCTGACCCTTAGGCCCTCGCTTAGTGGGACCTCTGGAACCTCTGTCACCCATTGCACCTGCAACACAACCAGTTTGAATTTCACGCCAACAGTCTGCTCTATCAAATGCTGTTTCCTTCCATCAAGCAATTAGGTGGTCTTCCAATATTGTTTCAGATTCATCAGGATGCATTAGTGCTCTTATTCAAATGTTATGTGGTCCAAAGGATCCTTGACCGCCTCCAAACGTGGTTGGACTAATCGGATCACAAAGCATCTCCAAGACCGACTGAGCCCCATTCACAGCTGTACCTCACTGCCCTGATGTGATCGGATCAACCCAGACCAAAGTGTGGACAGGGTCACAGATACACACACCAGGATGCTGGTGTACAACAATCAAATGCCATCATCAGTTTTATCTTCACTTCACCTAAGCACCATCTCTCTTTTCTAGTAAAAGGACTGAGATTTGACAAGACATTTATTACCTTTGGGTCCTTTCAATCCCAAAAGGCCTGGTGGCCCTTTGAGTCCTGGAAGGCCTCTTGCACCAGCCTGCCCAGGGAAGCCATTGTCTCCTGGAGGCCCGGGAGGACCTGGAGGTCCAGGTTTGCCAGGTAGACCAGCTGCGCCAGACTCTGGCCTCCTTAGACTAGCAGCTAACTGAGCCAGCTGCTCTGTTGGAGCACAAAGGAAAGAAAATGATTAACATGAATCGCCACATTCAAAACTGGCAACAATACATTAATCCCCTCCAAAAAATGAAATTAAATGTTATCAAGGGAATTTTCAAGACTTAAAAGTTGAAACACCTTTACTGGTATTTCATTCTGAACCATGTCAGCACAAGAAGACTCATATTGAATCAAATCAGGTTTCTGAAACCCCCCAGCAACTTTCATAGAGTGGAGATGGTCCAGTAGTTTCAGGCGTGTTGCAGAGCAAGGTGAATCACTGGTCATGATATCCTCTTGAGCTTTTGTGTTTTCCAGCCATTTTCAATAAAACCTCAATAAATTGAGCAGAGAGGAAATAATACTCCTTATTTAAGCTATAAGTGACAGAGAATTTATATCCGAGGTATAAAAGATCTAATATTAATCTCTTGTGGCTCTTTCCTGCATGGTATTTTGCACTTAAGATTCGAGTTTTCAGCTTCCTGATGAAAATTCATGCAGCAGCTGCTTGACTGCTCTTTTTTAAGATTTCTTATCCAGGCAGACTCTTTGCTCGGAGCAGAGAAGTGCAGGTCTGCTGGAGGTGAAATTAATTTTTCAGCACACTGGGTATAAAAAAGTCATGAGTTTAGGAGATGAGTTGTGAAGAAGTAAGAGCAAAGAATGAAGGGAACAGAGGTTGTGACTTCAGTGAAACATTTCTAAGGCTCAGAAAAGAAATCTGGGGTCTTTCATCCATCAAATAAACAAAGGTTGAAGTGTATTTCATGTTTTGGTTATGAGACCTTCCTTTTGAACTTCAGAGTATCCTGTAAATGCCCAGAGCAGTGGGACCGCAGTGAGGTGACTATATGTGTGGTTTTGCAATAAGGCATTCTGGGAAAGATTAAAGTCTTGAAATGAGGTAAAGGGAATGATAAATGGGGTCAAAATATTATCAATCCCTACCTTGCATGACTCGCATGCAAACTTGTTTGATGTGCTGATCACTTGGCTCTTTACCCTGTGGAAAAAAAATCAGTTAATAGTTTTCATGACATTTACATCAAGATTTCATAGTAGTTTTATCATGCAAAAACCTCCTAACTCCAAATTGGGATTTCCATGTTTTAACTTCAGTCTTCTGTGGACTGAGAAGATTTTCCTATCCTTGGGCTTAGAAAACCCTTATTAACTCCTTTGCGTAAATTAAAAAATGCACAGTGCTAAAGCTAAAAACACGGCTGCTTTTCTTAGCTCCTGAAAAAGTTGGCATTTTGTCGATACAAGATTTTCACCCTACAGCAGTGAGACAATGGGCAGCCAGACAGAAACAGATGGGACAGATGAACGTCATATAAAATCTGTTTTGTGTGTGATTGGAATAAAAAAGAAAAAAAAATAGAGCCTAGCGCTGTGGGAAAAGGACAGACATATTCTGCAGGCAGGCATATTGGCTACTGCACATTCAACAGACACTGCGGTCTGAATAAAGTTCAGATGATTCCAACTTTGGTGATGTGTGTCAAAATGCGGACCGGTCATCTGTAAAATGACAGACAGCCCGCCGTACTTTCTGTCCGTCAGTATATCAGCCCCATGGAGAATACATTGTCTCAATATGTTTTTGATGGATCAGAAATCTCTGTCTGGCTGCCTCCATATATAAAATTTGTGTTGGGATTTTATTGATCCCCCTGCACGAGGGGGGCAGAAGTCAGGGGTCAAGGGTCAGCTACAGAGCAGCAGCCCTGGAGCTGGAAAGGATTCAGATCTGATTTACTAAAGCATTTGATGGATGGGGGGCAAAACCTGTGACACAAGCCCTGATTGGCCAAGGAAATTGGCTTGAACTCCCCACAAGGCTTAGTCCTGACTTTGAACCCTGAAAATGCCTTTGTATCCAATTTTTAGTTCTAGTATAACTGGGCTTCATTGTCTTTCTCAAGGACACTTCAGCATCCTGATACTGACTTTCCAGATACAGAAGTGTTTTCTCCACCGCTTACCGCCGGGCCCTGGGACCCACGGACCCCGGGTGCACCCCTGTTCCCTTGCATGCCACGTGGTCCAGGTGAGCCGGCGGGGCCTTCGATGCCAGGCTGGCCTCGAGCTCCTTCGGGTCCTCTGTTGCCAGACTCACCGGGGTTGCCGACCTTTCCAGAGGAGAAGATACCAGATCAGAGAAATGTTACAGAACTGCGATACAATATTGGTTTCACCCTGCAGGTAACACTGAGATGATGGGGAAGTGAAAATCTGTTTGAACTCACAGCTCCTTTAGGTCCAAGCTCTCCTGCTTCACCCTATGAGATCATAGACAAACACACACACACAAATGGGAAGTATGGTCAGATGCTATTGTGGATAGAAATGTTGCATGATATGAATAGCGTATGCGCTTGCATAACAACTTACAACATCCCCTTTGTCTCCGGGGTTTCCCTCGGCACCTGGCACTCCCTATGAAAATAAATGAGGCTGTAAATGATTTATGCAAAGTGGCCCACTTAGTATAGCAAATGTGTAAAGCTAAACAATTAAATGCCAGTGACTGTTTGTCATTATCATATTGCTCTTTTTGGAGAGAACGGTCATTTGGATTTAGTACCTGCTCTCCTTTAGGTCCTGGTTCTCCAGCTTCTCCCTGAAAAATTCCAAAAAAACATGCATATTTCAAAATGAAATTAATGTAATAGTAGATATCATTTGTAACATTGCTCATTAATTATATTGCACATTATGGCCTCCTACAGGACAGCAGAATGCATTAAGTTACCACAGAAGCTATTTGTTATTACTGTCAGGCATTTGTTTCTGTCTTAGTGTACAAGATGATGGTGTTCAATTACACTCCAGCACCTCATCATTGCAGGTGGGATTGCAGGGCTTTCTTACCCTCTCTCCTTTGATCCCAGGCAGACCGGGAGGACCAGGAAGACCAGGGAGTCCAAGGTCACCTTTGGGTCCCTATTGCAAAACAAGAATATTAAAATGTCAGTGAGGACACGCAAGTACCATGATCCATAGCACGTTTTACAATAGAAAATACCCTTACTACATGGGACACAGCCTAGCATTCTTGAATCCTTTTAAAAGATATTGAAATTATAATTAATTCTCAGTTAATGAATAAAAGAAAAGTGAGGATATGTGGTGTCCAGCGATGTATCCCCACACTGTGCACATAATTAACTTTTAACATGGCTCAGTATTGCCACATACTTCCTTGGGTGTGTTTGTGTGTGCCCTTTCTCAAGCACACCTTTGATCACTGAGCGTCTGTCTGAGGAATGCCAGGGGAACAGAGAGCTCTTTCAGCCTTCTGGTTACTAGTCTGATGTCTCCCCTTACTGTGAAAATAGCCCTTATGTGAGACCCATCCAGGCCTATTCTCTGAGAAATTCCAGTGTAACAACAACCCAGTCTGCACATTCTGACGCCTCCTCGCTTTCAGCTTCCCTCTTCTTTATGTTCTTCTAAATTATTGTTGGGTGACATTAGCCTTGTTTATGTATTCTCTGGATGTCACTGCTAATAATATCCACCCAACTGTTGGATATGTTCACACGCACTGCTAGTTTTACGAGTACATGGAAAATACGATTTTTTGCAAGCTTCCTAATTCATCAAAACTCAGAAGAAAGGCCTTTCTCATATATCACTGGATACAAACATTAAAAATGAACAAAACCTTTAAATCTGCAAACTTTTATCTACTGTACATTACAAATTACTATAAACAGTGTCTCCATATATATATATATGGTGTCTATATAATATGTATACAATACAATAATTTCTCTTACTTACTATCACTATTAGTGTCATACTGTAATATCCATATCAAATTACCATTGCAAGTCATGAAAATGTTAAGGAAGTAATGACTAATGGAATTCCCATTTTACTACATGTTAAAATGTCATTGTTGTGTAATTGTGTATCTAGACTTGGGACAACGTGTAACTTTTAATATAATATAATGTTAATAACAACACATACTGTCAAAATAATACACTGTTATTAACATATGTTGTGTTGAAAAGTAACAAAATGTCTCATGTCCCAAACTGAACAAAGAGATAAATGTGTTGAAAATTAACTTCATTGTGCTCTACACACAGCCAAGATCTTACCCTGGCTCCTGGCTTTCCGCGTGGACCAGATGGGCCTTGTTCTCCGAGATCTCCCTGGATGGTGGAGAAGGAAATGGTAAGAGAGGAAAAGAGGCTTTTTAAAATGAACGAATAAAAAAATGAAGACAAGGAAAGTCAAGCATGAATAAAACTCACAGACAGTCCAATTGGTCCAGCAGGTCCTACTTCTCCCTGTTCTCCACGCTCTCCCTGTGATGTGACAATGACATCACACAATGACACATCAGACAACAGAAATGACATACTGTAAATAATGAAATGACTTCCACATGTTGCTCATACTTACTGATTTGCCAGCAGAACCCATTGTTCCAACAAGGCCTGGTTCACCAGCGTCTCCCTATACAAAATGAAGGTGTTCCCAGATCAGATTTTGACAACTAATTGTGTGAGCCTCGATAAAAAGGAAATATAAGACAAGAAACAGAGGTTAACATTTAATCACTGACCTTAGAGCCACTTGTGCCTTTTGGTCCAGGTGCACCAGGCAACCCCTATGGAAACAGAGAAAATGTCTTGAAGAGATACAACAATGACTAGGATGGCTCATCCATTGAGCATCACAGCAAAACAAAAAAGTTGGTAAAATAGGCATTTCAAAAAGTTTAAATCTTAGAGGGAAATAAAACTCCATATAATAAAGTCTAATTTATAATACACAATGTAATTCCACACTATGGCACAAAGGAGTCTGGCTTGGTGGATAAAAATGTTTTCTTGAGCTTCTGACCCAAATTAGCTTAATTTGATACAATTGCTCTCAGCATTTAAATCAGGTAATGACTCTTCTGCTGAGAAAATGATTCTCAAAACTGCCACAGTCAGCTTGTTCATCTTTGCTGAATGATCCTGAATAGTGCTTTTCATTAGCCTAATCACAAATTAGGGAGCTGTAAAAACTCTGCTTTCTCATTTCTGGCAGTCAAAGTCGGTAATTAATGTCTTACGAAATAGCATAATGTGTATAATAACATGGAATGATGAAATTCAATAGTTTTCCCATTAACTGTTACCTTCTAGAAACGGAAAAATAAGTCAACTAATCACAGAAAATGCGTGCTGCCATAAAAGTCTCTCATTTCTGCAGCTTGTGATGCACATATGGAGATGAATACTCTTGTGAAGCCTGCATGTACTTCAAAGTGCATGTGAGAGGTTTACTCAGGTGCATCCAATCAGAGTTTGTATTGAATATCTGTGGTCAGAGGTCAAACTTACAGGAAGTCCCTGAAGCCCAACCTCTCCAGGAGCTCCCGCCTTCCCAACATCTCCCTGCAGGGAAACAGTCAGAGATAGTGATGAAATGTAGACAATACTGCTGCTAAAAGGCAAGGGATTGATTTTCAGTAGTAAGGTGTATCACAAACTGTAATGAAACTGCTATTATTTTTTTTAATTAAGCAAGAGAATGGATGCTCTACCTTAGCTCCTGGCATCCCAGGAATACCCTCGCGACCATCCACACCTGGCAAACCCTGATAATAAAAATGACAACCTCCAATGAATTCTTGGCAGATGTAATGTATATAAATCCAAATCCCTTTGTTTGTCATTATTGATAAGACACTTACAGCCTCTCCCTTGGGACCTGGAAGACCCGTAATTCCTCTTGGCCCTTGAGGACCCTACAAAGGAAAACAATGAAGCACTGAGTCAGTTTGTCATAACTGTGCTCTGATTATGTGGCAAATCAATGTTTATTTTCCTCGTATGAAAATGTTTATGTTCATCGCACTGTATCAATCAACTACTTTATGTGTGTGTCTTGTGATACAAACCATTTCCCCCTTAGGCCCAGACTCGCCCATTGTGCCTCTCTGGCCTTGATCACCCTGAAATAAAGCACAGGATTATAAATGTCTCATATGGTCTTTATTGAAAGAAACACAAGCATTTACATTATAGAGCAAACTTACAGTGGCTCCCGCAACACCCTGGGGACCTGGGTCTCCATCAAGGCCTCGAGGTCCCTGCCAGAAAACAACATTAGCATGAGCATCTGGAGAATTTGCAAACAGAGTGTCTCATGATGGTAGCCTTCAAATAAGTCTTCAAGACTCACCATCTCCCCCTTAGGACCCATCATCCCAGTGGCTCCGCGAATTCCCTGAGGACCCTGGAATAAGAAACAGATCAATAGCTTGGGACTTCAGTGGTTATAAACGAAAACATTGCCACAGAAAAGGACAAACTACAACTTAAAGGCTCGGGGATTATCTGAAAAGATTGTTGGAGTGTATCAGCGGGAGTATCTAACCACTGGCCCTTGGGATCCGACTTCTCCTGGACTTCCTTGTTCTCCTTCTTCACCCTGAGGACGTGAAAGAGAAGCAAAGCAGCATGAAGTCAAAGAGACAAAATGCCGAACAACAAAAGCAAGAAGATTTTAACAGATAGCTCCAAAAAAAAAAAATGCATGCATATACTAGTATGTGATGCAACCAGTATCCTATTGGTGCCTTTCCTTTGAGGAAATTTTCATAAGAATGCATCAATGGCTATCTTTACACTGTCTTTAAAGCACTCTGGTCAACACTTGCTGCTTTTAAATGTGCTATATAAACAAAATGACTTGACTTTATCTGCATGCTTATTGTGTTTGAAATCTCAAGGTTTAATGGGTTGCAAAAGCCCAAAAGCAGAACATTTCACTGCAAATTTACATTGCTATTATTATGCAGTGGAAATTATAAATTACATATCTGCGTGAGTCTGCAGCAGTCTCGTGGAGGCATTCTGAGCCAAGTCTAACGCTATGTAAATGTTTTTTTATCATCCGAAAATCAATTTCCTCTTTTTAATTATGTGTTTATTGGATTCTGCTCATAAGGCAAGTAAACAATAAATATAATCAAACAATACAGAACAAACAGTGCGACAGAAATGAACGCGATAAAACAGGTCAGCATTTGTTTACACCACAGAGTAAACAGGCGTGAGGGATTTTCATCACGGTGCTAATTCTGTTTGATATTTTTTTTTAATAAATCATCAAACATTTCAGATTTCAGATTCCTCCAACAAAGGCAATCTTTATTTCTCCAAGGTTAGGAGGACAGAATGGGCGGAAAAAAACATACAGGAAATTAATTGTTTATGACTTTATTCAGGCTTTTAGAGTTATTAGCAACTGAATGTTTTGGTGGCTTATATTTTATTATTGTGTCCTGTCCTGTTACAGCTAACTGAGAGGAGCATTCTGGGAAATAAAGGCTTAAAAATACCAAGTCAGCACTGGATGTTTCTGATGGACTGTATATAGAAAAGTGTAAATGGACCATAGTGCTCAGTTTGTGCATCTGAATGAGCGTAACTGTCCTTTAACCACCATATTGCACTATGCATTCTTTCAAAACCATATTCGCAAGTTTTATATTTCAAGATTTTTTTCAACGCCACTGAATAACACACCTCCATTACCGCCAAAACATTTGGTTAGTCCATCATTACAAGTGTAACTCTGGATGTATGAAGCATCTTTACATCTGTGAATGAAAAACATGCAAAACGCCTCTCAAAGGGAAAATTTCATTGAAGGAGAAAATCATTCCCAGGAACAGAGCGCAGACTGACAGTAAATCATATTATGGCGAGGGGTGATAAGGGGAGATAGGCCCAGACTCATTTCCATTTATATGGTGCATGGACACATTACAGGGAAAGTGTAGTTGTGTTTGAACGTCATTTCAAATAAATCATATTCCATGCATTACAAGGAGTCAGAGGCACTACACATGGGCACATATCACTTCCTCTTGAAATACAGAAGCCCAAATGACTCTTGTCTCAGAAGTGCCAGGAATCCCTTATTCACGTTTGAATCGGACATAATTTTCCTGATGTACAGTGTTGTGTCATGTGTGATAAGTCGTGAAGGGAAATTCCATGGGAATCAAAGCAAAGGATTTCTCCCTGAACTGAATAAATCTTACCTTATGCCCTTGTTTCCCCGGCTCGCCTGCTTCTCCTTTTACACCCTTGTGACCCTAGAAACATACAGAGCAAACATGTAGCCACTGTGGAGGGAGCACCAATTAAAACATAACAACACAACATATGACACAATGTCACTGATACAATTATTTTGCAATGCAAGACTTCTTCAACCATCCCACTCACTTTCATGCCAGGAAGGCCGGGATGACCAGGGGTCCCAGGTGGACAGGAGTTTGGGCACTGGACAACATTGTAAAAGGTTAAAGTTAGAAAACAATATCTAACATGTCATTTATAAAGTCATAAATTTCCAAAGACAAAGCCTCACCAGCTCAGCATTTCCCTGCATTCCAGCTGCACCCTAAAATTGAAAGAAAATATGATAGACAAACTATTTATAGTGCAGCTGACAGGATGGGGAAAAAAAATATGCCAGTAAATCACAAGAGACAGGATGTCCATGTGCAGTGGCAGCATCACTAATTGGGTTAGATGTTTCGTGCTGATTCCCTTGTGAGACATTAAGCAGCTAACGAATCATCATGAGATCTCCAGTAAACCTGCGCTACTTACTCTGGGCCCTTGTGGTCCGCGAGGTCCCTGTGGCCCTCTTACACCCATGGCACCCTGTGATAAGAGACATAAAATGCGTCAAAAGTACACAGGTAGGATGCACTGCCCTAGCCATCACAGCTTGATACCGAATATGATCAACAAATAACCCTTTTAGAGAGATGAGCTATGTTTCTTCTAGATGCTCTGTGAAGGATCAGTGGCTGCCACTGCATCATACTGGGTCTTCTGGAGTGGATATTTTCTCTATTACAGTGTGTGTAGTGCACCCCAGTATAATATTATCTAAGGACTTTTAAAGTATTGAAATTTCTCCAAAAACATCAATTTAGTGCTAGCTTATAATACGAACTTCACTGTAAAATAAGCATATGTATGTATAGTCCAAGTGGAAACCATTTGCTGAGATTTTGCCCCATTAGAGCTTCAGTGCTTTGATGTTTCATTACTAAACCATTTGTGCTTTTATTCCAGCCAAATTCGCACACTGGCAAAAATCTATTCAACATTTCATGTCATATTCATGAGGTTGTATCACGGCTAACAGTTTTGATACCAGGTCCCTTCAGTCAGATTTTGAGGGGTGAAATATTCATCTTCATTAGAATTAGAATGGAACATGCATGAAATGTTTCATTAGCACAAGAAAAGGTGCAAAAAGTTAAGTGGTTAAATACTGTCTGTATGATTATATAGTGTATACATTGTGTGTGAGCATGTGTGAGCATGTGTGTGCATGCATGTACTGTATGTGTGTTATCATAGCTTCTGGAGATTTCTTTTTCAGTTCAGCAGAGATCCTGAATTCATAAATGGAAACAGCCATTTCGGTACAATTACATCATACTTATATGAGCCAAACTATGACTGAGTAATAATGGAGATTTTTACAAACTGCCATAGTCAGATTTCTTATGTAGAAATGTAATAGGCTGAGCCACTCAGCCATTCTCGTTACAATGGGACTCAATTTTGATGGCACCTCCGTTTCTGCTGAAAATGGTCGAGTATCATTTTGCAACTTTAAATTGGTATTACTATAACAATTTCAGCTGACACATTGTTCACTTAGGATGGAACTAACAACCTTTCCACTTTTGCTATTTTTTTTGCTATATATTCTGGTTGGAGTCCATAATTAATGCAGTATAACAGTCTGTGGTTCAGTACTCACAGGTGGCCCAACTTTGCCCACTTCACCCGGAAGTCCTCCAGGCCCAGGCGGTCCCTGTTCAAAGTCACATTTAGTTGATTAGTCCCGGTATGTTTCAATGTTCACAAATATAATATATAATATAATTAAGAATTAGTATGCCAGTGAAGCATTCTAATATATTTGTAACACAAATAAATGACTTACAAGGGGTCCATCTGGCCCAACACCCTAAAGAGAGACAAATACAGTATGACTCAGTGTGATGTAAAACATATGACAAAAAAGATTTATGCATACAATTTAGTCAAACTCAAGTGCAGAGATTTACTTTTTACAAACTGGCAACCCTTAATTTGAGATTAGTGTACAAATCTGTGTAATATTTTGGTACCTGGTCTTGTTGAATAACATGTATGTGCATAAATCATCATACAGGAGAAAATCATCAGTCATCGTGCTTTGTAAGGTGCTTTCTGAAAGACATTACTTAATTTGATGTCTGATTTTACAGGTTCACAAAGGAAAAGTAACTCACAGCTAATCCACGAGGTCCAGGTTTTCCAGGTTCACCCTACAAGAAAAACACACATATTGTACATTTCATAATCATACAAGGGAGAAAAAAAGAATAGCAGATAAAACTAATCTTATTCTCCCAACAGCCACAATAATAAACATGTCAATAATCTCTTCTGAATTCTACAATGTGTTTTTCATCATATCACTTGCAATTATCATCATATCATATCAATCACATTCTTTCATCATATTAACCAGACTAAATTTTGAAATTTTGGGCATTTCAGTAAGCACATTGAAGAAAATACTGTGTTTGGTTCAAATAAAGCCGTCTGATATCTCAGACAGACTGAGTGAACATTCCTCCAGCTTATCCCATGACTGAGCCTGGGCACACTTGACCCAGCAATGTTTGGCTTAATGAGGACCAATGTTGGGGCTTCATTCCCCACGGAGATTACACACAACACTTGCAGGATTAAGTCTCATTTGTCATGAGGAATTGCTTTACGCACTGCAACTCTCGCTGCCATGCCAAAAGACTGGACAGCAGTTTGGCACCATTTCACTGAGAGCCTCTGAAGCAGGGAAGGGAAAAGCTCATTAGTCACTCACTTTCTGTCCAGGAGGCCCGTCAGGCCCAACATCTCCAATAGGGCCAGTCACACCCTGCAGAGAGGAGAGATCATGCTTAACTAATGCAACATAACAAACCTTGGAGCACCTTCTGCTGAAAGGGGCTAAGCACTGCTCTTCAGCCTCTGTTTTATGACCTTGTGTTTGATGCTGAAAAAACATGGGCAAGTTCAATCTACCTTCCATGAACCTGTGACTCTAATCATTTCTACATAATTATTTATGAATTTGAAACTATGAATTTGATACCTTGGAAACTACAAAGTAACCGCATTTACCATATCTTACATCAGTGCTACCTAGCCATATTTCAGTGGGAGGAGCCCTGTGATGTTAATATTCATGAGTGGGCTAACATGGCTAAATCCCTCCTCTAAATGTTTCTATAAATACTGGAGTGCAGCTTTATATCCATCAGTCACACTGACCAGATATGAAATCAACATCACAAATTGGACCACATTTCCATTCTTCTTCTCTAAAATATCATTTCACATAGACAGAAGCATTTTGAGCACATCCTGACCTCCACTAGAGGGTATCAACTTAACAGACACACATCAAAATCAGCACCGGGTTAGAGGGAAAATTTCTCAGACTGCAGACCAAGAAGAGAGCAACATTCCTTTGGCTCATTTCAAACAAGCCCGCTGACAGAAACCATTCCACACCATTTTGAGGATTCTCAACCTGAGACACCAACAGCAACCAGCCAACAATACTGGTATTGTTTCAGAAATCCTGGTAGATGTGCTCATGGTTTGACAAAGGCAAATAATCTCAATGAATGAATAACTGGATTTTATAACAGCTTGACGGATTTAAAAACAACATATTTTGAAAGAATATTAACATAAACCATTACTCACTGATGTTAAACAATAATTCTATCTGCCTTAAACCTTAAAGGAAACTGAGAAATCCCTCATAGCTCCTCTTTGTCATCTTAGTATCATTCTGCACCAATATTATGTGTGGCTGTTTTCCTAACCTTCCTTTAACCTCTGAAGGTAGCAGTTAATTACATTCAGGCCTTGGCTGGACAACATGACTGCCCTGTTATAAAGGAAATTTGGATTCCTTCACCCTGCTTAATGAATTCCTCAAGCTTTTGCACACTTTGCCCAAAGATCTCGTGCTTAATCGGAAATCTAATAGGCCTACTGCAGACAACTAAGTAAGAACCTATTAACCTAATTGATGGGAGAAACATACTTAGAGGTTCTACCCCTTGCCGTCCTGAGTCTTGAATGTAGACCTCGTTGTGTTCAACTGACTATGAAGAGCAAAGCAGCCAAACACAAAAGAATGAGGAAAACAACCACGGTCTAAAATAAACTCACATCAGCTCCAGGT
>OMLF01023454.1:12002-22765 GCA_900302615.1 Holocentrus rufus
TGCCACTAAAACAGGCTACTGCAGCCATTGTGAGGTGTCTATGCACAGTGTATTTTTTGTTGTTTTCCATCCTGGTTGCTTCTGAGGGCATCTCAGCCCAGGAATTTCTAAATCAGGCTAAATGAAAGCACAAAGCCATGCGTCGGGCTCCTGTATGCAAAGATGACTAAATGTTTGTGTTTTTTTTTTATTGAATTACTATTTATCACTAATTTTACAGCAGAAGGTTTTTAACAGCAGCTTCTGTTCCATTTTAAGATGTGTTCAACATTACCAATGTATCTGTGTATCACCACAAAACACTACTCTGGTGAGAGCAGAATGAAATTTATGACATAGAGTAAATATTAGCCCTGTGATTATGAGTGCACTCAAACACTTCCTATGCTGAATGGGATGTGACCAGGTATCTCTTCTGCTCAAGGAGAAACAATGATAACCACTCTGTAAAGTTCGTGGGACATTAACCAATATAAAGAGGAAAAAAAGCAAAAAAAACAACAAACAAACAAACAAAACAAGAAAAACAGGATTTTGACGGATCAGGTGAAAACTGAAGCAAAACGATGTTCTGGTGATTGCTGTTTTGGTTTGGCAAAGTTTTAAGAAACTATATTGACTATTTGAGTTTGGCCCATTGATGACCTTACCTAATATCTGATGAGAAGATATGCACAAAATCTTGTCTGTCTTCCATAGCTCTGTCTGATGTGCATGCTAGCATTTAAGCATACATGTTGAGTATGAGTTGATGTTAAGTAATCAGAGATGACTGGCATTATCCTAAAAGTGGAAAAAAGTCAGAGCTTGCTGCAGCTCAGAGTTCGGCTCATCGGTTCATTTTAATGGCATGTCTAAACCTGCCAGGCTTGATCGGCAGAACTGGTACAGTAGATGTAAAACTATAAAAAGCATGAGATCTCTCTCTCCATGAGACTTAGGCCCTTAAACCAGTAGTGAATACTAAAACATCCTCTGTGATCAAAGGCAGTGTAAGACTTGTCACCGGTGCAAGACAGTGTTCTTGACCATGCTAAAAGTTATTGTATACATTAACATCAGGATCTTATGTTTTGTTTACACAGGAAGCAAGCAAAGTTAGCTAGCTGTTAAAGCTGTAATGGGCCCCATTAACGATTAAGATTTACATTTTTCCCCCCAAGTAGTTATAAATCTGTAGGCCACAGAATAAAAACCAGTATCAAAGTTAGAATACTACCTTAGATACTTGGATAATGCTAATTTCCTGTGTTACTTAATATACTGTATCTTAAGGCATATGCACCAGACACAACTATCTTATATATAGAATGATGATTTTTGTGCCACTCCTCTTACTGGGCATTAGGTAAGATGGTCAATGTACTGAACTCCCAAAACAGTGTAAATCTTAAAGGTGCATTATACAAAATTGTCGAGGATTGATTTAAGTGAGGATTGGTGACACACACATTGCGTTTACAGGCATTTTTGCAATGGGGTTATTCCCCTCACACAGAAGTTAGCCAATTTTTAAACTACTATGTAAGTGTAGTTTAGGGATTAAGAGAGACCTAGGTAACGCAGCTAGATTTGCTCGAATTTCCGAACAACTTTTTATTTGTGCAGAATTAGAGAAGAATTATGTTAATTCTTCTGTCAGTTTGGGAGAATAAACACTTCACTGAAGAATGCTTTCTAATTTTATATCAACATTGGAACTGATCAAAATATAAGAGGAAAAAGAAAACAAACTGCAGAATGGTAGAAAAAGTGAGCTGTCTGACCTGCTGTTGCCTGGAGCAGAGCAGCAAAGCTTGGGGAAGTCGCCTCTACAAGAGGCTGGCTGTCAGGTGGCTCCGCAGGCTGCAGCATCATGGTTGGCAGTGCTGACAGTCAGGGGTTGATGAAAAACCTGACTGCTTTTTTTTTTTCTTATTCCAAGCTGCCAGCATGGCCCATGTTAATCTGAACTGACGACTGGTGTGCTGATGTCACAGAAAGAGAGTGCGCCTGTTGGCTCTTGATAATGTGGGATTGTAAATCAAGTCCTTGATGTGTCCCTGACCATCACAGACCTTTTGAGCAAAGATCTAAGATAATATGTTTGATTTTGTTTTAATGGTCAAGACGGTCAAGACTGTTAAGGCAGCTCCATCTGAGTCTGTGACGATCTTACGCTAATGTTTTGTGACGGGGTGTGCACCAACTGAGCTGAGAGTGGTTAGATCGCACAGTGATTCTTAAGACTGTGAAATTTCTTCAAATATTGACCAATGTAAGGTCAGCATTAGTCTGTTACATCTCAAATGTGTTCCATCAGCTAGAAAGAAAAAGAAAAAAAAGTTTACAAAAGTAAACCCATCCAACTCTCCACAGAGGCGACTGTGGATACTGTGGGTGTATTTCCAAAATGCCTGAGGGCACATTGTAAAGATAACATCAAGGTCTGAGAATATTCTTCTTTTGTCATGATGTTTACAACAATCAGGTTTGTTAGCTCACTAGCTGAGCTTGTTAACATAACACATTTCAGAGTTGTCATCAAACGGTCCAGGGGTTTGGAGTGTGCCATTGTGTAAGCCTTGAAGCACTCACCTAGTTGGGTTTATTAAGATAGAGGCTTTGTGGCTGAATGTTGTTCTGAACCCATTCTGATGACTTGGAAATCAACATTATGACCAAAATTACGTGTGTTTCCCCAAAAACAGGGATACCTCTGTGCAGGCGCACTGATCATGTGATTTTTGATTAATGTGAATCCTTACAAAAAATTGACCCTTGATCTCAGCTTGAACAGTATGCTAAAGAGTGAGTCGGGGTTAATCTCAGCTGTCACTGAAGGTTTCTCTCATGGGGACCAAAGGCAAGATCAGCCTTCTCTTAAGACATGCTAAGTTAAAGCCTTTTACAATTGGAGTGATGACACTCCCAGCTCCATCTGCTGAGTGTGTAAGGTCTGTCCTCCCAAAGATTCTGGATGACCATTGTTAACAGTTTTCAATTCACTTTTGAACTGGAAGATGACTGTTACGACGCCAAATTGCAGCCAACAATGACTTTAAGATTTGCTCATGTAGATACTTGAACCAGTTCAAACAGCTGTCAGGCAACAGAGAAAATGATAGCACATAATGGTAGTGTAATTTTTTCAGATCAACCCTCTGCCTCTACCTTTTTTGTCATTATTTTGTATTTTATTTTAAAACTAGAAAGCACAGAGTAGAGCGCATACCTCTACCAACACTATGCAGTTTTCAAAGATATACCAGTTCCACAGGGATATTCTCCAAAGGTTAATCACACCTACTGCCACACCCACTTTGGCCAATTGGCATGGAAAGTGAATCAGTTCTTCCTTGCCCCATGACCAACCTTTCCACAAAGTTTCATGGTGTTGTGTTTGAAAAAGACCCTGGAATGTACTACCTGGAACTGAACCAGACCTGTCTATTATTTGAAGCCTGGGACCTGGACCCATGCAGAACCAAGAAATACCAGATCCAAACCTGGACCGGACCTATCTGTTATTTGAAAGCTTGTCCCAGATCCATGCAGAACCAAGAAATGTCAGACTTGAACTAGGCTGGGAGACACAGACCCAATCGGCACCGATTTCACAGCTAATTGCTATAACAAGTTCATTTTAATTTGCGGAGATAGTAAAATTAAAGACAAATTTTATCCCCAAATACATCTTGAGAGTAAAGCACAACAAAACCCCCAAGTACTCGTCTGTGCAACCAGGTAAACAACTTGACAAATTGTAAAGAGAGAAACAGGTACATTTTTAAGACCTCTGAAACCATATTTACTGGTGGATTTTATTTTGGTTGTACATCGTGTTGTATGCTGCCAGTGTTACCTGGAAGGAAAGACTCTTTTTGAAACAGTCTCTGTTTTCCTGGTTGTCTTCTTTCCCTCTGTTATAGGAAAACCAAAATGCTTTCACACATAAGTCGTAAAACTTGACAGAGCATCCTCATTTTCAGTCTGTCTTTTCACTTATTGTATCTTGACAGGAGTGTGTTCAGCTTGGCTGACCAAAAGTGTGATCTAAGCTTAAACTTGCTAGATTTGGCCTTCCAAGTGTTTAGACAATGCAAAAGATGAATGACCTATCTGAATGTGATTATTGTTGGATGTTAGACTACAACTTAATTTAAATAGCTTTTAACTTAACAACGCTGTATAAATGATATGATCAAAGTTAAAAGTAGAGTCAGGGGCGCGCCGGTGACTCGCCATGTGGTGCGCGTGTTGCGGCGGTGCAGATTCGATTCCGTCCTGTGCCCTTTGCTGCATGTCATCCCCTCCCTCTTCCCGTCTTTCCTGTCTTTCTCCGCTGCCACTGTCGAACAGAGCAGAAATGCCCAAAAAATAACCTTAAAAAAAAATAAAAGTAGAGTTAACATTGTGAAAAACCCATAAAGTTAGGGTGTAAACTAGTGTAGCACTCAGCTGAAACACTTGTCAGACAAACAAAAAAATACACAATGAATGAACAGGATAGTACAGTGACAAATCACAGCACAAGGACATGACAGAAAACATATGTCAGATCGACTTTCATGATCTGTAGCCCTGAAATAGATTCATAGAATGATTAAAGTTAATTGTTTTCCGAAATTTTCACAAATACAAAAAGTACAAAAGACAAGGATGAATATCCCTGTTTCCTTATTAAATGGTGTTCCCAGTACTACATAACCTATGTGATCTTGTATGGTAAGTTGATATCAACATATTCCGAGTTTTCTGGACTGTTAAAATTATCTATGTCTCAGTATTGATGATGTTTGATCTATATAAACTCACATAGACAAATGAGTTTGCCATTCCATTCTATGTTCTCACATCCATATGAATTGTATCTGCATCCCGTTCCCTCCCATTATAATCTCTAAAGCACAATTCCCAAACGTTCTCAGTATTACCTAAAGTATGCAGATCACCTATGCAGATGACCTATGCCTATGTCTTACATATCAGTTAATATTGTCTTGTTTTGCCTAAGAAAAACATATCTTATAACATATAAACATAAACATATAAACATATCTTGTCCCTCTCTCGAACTCTCTGGTTTTACACTGAACAGGGTATTTTGTTGTAATAAATTGTATGGATACTCAAGGCTAAATCACTTGTTGAACAATCTAAGAAAGTATTAATGTGCACACTAAAGGTGGTGGTATACTTTTATCAAAGCTGAATTTGCTCAAAATTGGAAATACAGTTGAACACCTTGCAGTATTCAAGTATGTGCTGCATATGTGCTTACTTGCTGCAGCTTTGTATTGTTTATCCTCCGCACCAGTTGGACCACCTGAGGATGAAAGAGGTAACTTACCCAAGAAAACCCAAAATAGTAGAGGAGAGCAACAATGGGTATCGTTTTTGAAGGATTCTGTGGATTTAAAGGACCTTGACCTTGATTGGTCATGATGGTGTAGATGTGCTCTAACAAGCTCAGCAAGCCAAGCCTCCAAACCATTTATTTTGAAATGTTGACCACTACATGTTAAAATGAAGATGGAAACAAAGGGAATAAACTGGAAGCAGCACAACCAGTCAGGTGATATTTTAGATCAGTTCCAGTTGGTTACATAGTGGTGGCTCATATGTTGGAAGTTAGCCTGTATATGCTGCACAGTTCAAATCCAATGCAGGTCTTTTTTGGATAATGGTCCTTTTGTCCACAATAATCTGCCAAAAGTGTATAGATATTTTTTCTGTAGCAAGTATACCGTGGCCTTGACACTGTCAACACCAACATCCTCAAAACATTATCATCATCCTACCTTTCTCACCTCTTCACCACCTTCCCAACAAGTCCTTACAGGATCACTGTGTAATTCTATGCTTTAATCAATCTTCAATCTTCTCTTAGGCTTTTGCCCTCTCTCCAGGGTGGGTTTCTGCTCTTAGGCCTTCATTTGGGAAATTGCAAAAGGAAGGAAGTGCACAGACAGTTACATTCTACTTGTAGTTTGAGGGGAGGATGGTGAAAGAAAATGCAATTTGGAAGGATAGTAGAGATTTGTGTTCAGTGAAGTCTCAAAGAGAATACATTGTTTAAATGTTGAATCAATTTGTAATAAGAAAAAGGTTGTCTGAGACTTAGCCATATACCCAGCACTCATCCTGGAGTCAAAGGTATTAGGTTTGGACTGGTCAGTTGATGCAATTGAAATTATAGGGTTGTGTTAATGTGGCGCTTACTCAAGTCACTAATTATTGTGACTGTTGACTTATTGAATAATTGGTTACAACTGGTTGCATTGGTTACAAAAGTTTCAGCTGCCAGTAAAGAAATTCACTAAGCAGACAGGGTCATTAAAGTGGCCTCTTGTCCGCATTCTCATCATAACTGAATTCTAATAATAGAGAAAGACAAGACTCATTCAAGCGTTACTGAACAGAAAGGACTAGGGGTACAACACGACAAGTGCCAAGAGGGAGAACGTGGATTGTCTATATGGAGGCACTATGAGAATGAAGTTTACCCACCCACACCCCCCCTTGAGAGAAATTGCTGTCAGCTCCAGCCTTCAATGCGTGTCGCTTTTCTCTCCCTCTTCATCAGAATGGGCGATCGTGGAGGATTCAATAAGTTTGGTGGTAAGTGACAAAAACAATTTGAACAAAAGGTTTAATGAGTTTAACAGTCAGAGTTAATGGGACGGGAGATTGAAACTCTCAAGATCCTGAAAACGCGGCAGCTAAAATTTGTAATGGTAATTTTATTCAGTGTGGGTAATAGGAGTTTTAGTTTGCCATTTGGAAATGTATCATAGAAAAAAAATAGAACAACATTTGTTCTAACTGTACACATCAGCAAATGTGTGGACAAGGTAAATTATACTATTATACATTTCCGTTGGAGAGCTACAATGGGTGTGCAGAAAAAAAGGATTGTGCATAGCATATTGAGGTGGGCAAACCAGACAAAACATCAAATATGATGTTTGGGGAATCAGCTGATCCACCGTGCAGTATACTCATTAGTAAGCAAGGTTTTCACTATTTGGCATTAGAGCCATAATGGAGTTATACAGGCTCCTCAACATGCTATGCAAGGCGGAATGTGATATATAATATTTCCCATCCCACCAGCTTTACAGGTAAGAACCCTCAGTGTTAAGTGTGAATGTCCTCAGTACTTAAGAGACTGACAGTTTTCTCTGACGGAAAATATCCAACAGAGGGAGCTGCACAGTAACTTAAAGGAGTTAGTTTTTCCTCTACTGTCTTGCCTTTTTGGCAGTCATTTTTTTGTGGGGTGAGGGGGTTGATGGATGATATTGATCTGTGTCTGTCTGGTCATTTCATGTACCCAGATGGTGCATGAATTTGCAATGTCTGATGGGGTAATCAGTAGAAATCAGAAAAGAAATTAGTAAAGCTAAGTATGGACAAAGGTTGTCATCATTACAACAGTACAACAGACACTCACTGCTTCTGTTGAATCAGATCGTGCAAATGATGCAAGTAGTGGGTTATGTGTGACCATTAATACAAAGGGAATAAACCAAATTTGTGTTTGTCTGATCATGATGTAAGAATTCAGCGTCTTTATCCATTGTAGCATGGGTATAAGACTTGTGGAAGAAAGAATAGGTGCTATATAAGTTTTCATAGAGATGAGAGTTAGGCGGTGAAAAACTGGTTTGATTGCTTTACCATGGAATGCCATTTACTGGAAAGTTATCATTCCACTCCAATCAGCACCTGCTCACCCAGAAATTTGCCACCTACGTAGGAGCAATGATCAACAGAGTATGTTCTACATTTTGTTTAGTTAATCCTAACCTATGAAATATGATAAATTACAATATATCAGAACGTTTTAGATTTGACTCTGACTTAAGTTCAATAAAACCTGTGTAAAACTTGCTTCATTGGTTTAAAAGCTGTACAAGTTGGCAGGTTAACTTGTACAACTTGTGCCATGAGAAACTGGAGGCTAGTGGGTTTCAGCCAACTCCCATTCTCAAACAAATGAACTGGGTGCTAAAATTGCTAATGAATTACATATTTACTTAAATTGGTATTATGATGTGTTATGTGTTCAGTGCTTATTTTTTGAATTACAGTTTCTTAAGGTTGAACTCTGGTTTGCACAGAGCTGTCAGACTGACCATTGATTATGAATATCATTATACAGTTTAAAGTCACCTGGCTGAGACCACAGGGATTAGATCGGGCAATATTGCCTGATTTTTACAATGCCTTGTCCCGATCAAACTAAAAATTCTCATACTCTATTGTCAAAACTAGTGACCAGCAGACTTGACACGAACTGAAGTGATTTTGTCTGCAACATCTGTAATAGCTGTCTTACAATTATATAGAAAAGCTTGCTGAAGCCAGCCTGTTTGTTGCAGTTAGGCTGCAAGCAAGTTTTGCATCGATTATATGTAATTTGGAAGATTTTAAATTTTCACTAATGTGACAAACTGTGGCTGTGAACGTTAGTTTCCAGTAAAGTAAACATTAGTTTAAATATTAGTTTACAGTAAATAAATACTGAAACTTACTTAATATTGAAATAAGAATAATTCTGAATCTAAGAGAGCTTTACCAGATGGTAGATGTTCATCAATATTAAATTCCCAAAAATCTCATTTTATTTATTTATATTTTTTATTACACTTTCCCATTGCAAAATGAAGCCAAGTTCATGCCTATGAGACTTGAACTCATAGAAAATTCACTTAATTTCCCCACAGGGATCAATAAAGTATTCTGATTCTGATTCTGAAATGTAGAAACGTCATAGTGTGATAATTGTGTTGCAGACCTGGAACCATGTGGCATATAATACATACTAAATAAAATCCAATGAATTTGTTATCCTTACAACTAGTAATATGTGTTAATATCAGGTGTGGTTGCTGGTAATCACATTGTCCCAAGTGATAGTTGGATCTAACCTTGGAAACTTGAATGAGTTACTAAAGATGAAATGCGACTTTTTAATATCACTAGATATTGGTCTTGGAAATAGTGTGATGTCTTGTAGTAGTCATGGAATGGCGTGTAATTTACTACAACTGTTCTGTAAACCTCTTGAATCATGTGCCAAGAGCACTGGTCTGGCTGGTCTACTGAGTCACTGCTTGGGAATGTCACAAGAATTATTAGCTCTCCTCCTTCCTGTGTTGCAGGATGTAACCTCTCTGTAGGCGTGAAAAATAATGCTTCATTAGCTTGCACTACCACTTCTTGCCAGAAAGCCGCAAGAGCAGTGCTTCAAAGATTGTGGTAATGCTAATGGTTTGGCTCCCAGCCTGACTTCTGGTGACAGTGGCAATATTTGAAATAAGGAACATTCTGTCTGGGCCTTGGAGCTCTGTCTGAAACTATGACTTGCGCTGACAATGTCACTGCATATCAATCTGTTGAGAAAGGTATTTAAAAAACTAAATCTATGGTAACGGAGTGAACACACCAAAAGTGTTGCAATATAATGGGATGAATGGTAACCAGTCGTGACCTTTTATCACTTAACGGTTGATTTTACAGATCGATGAAGTGTGTGCATTACAATCTTTGGTATTTAAGAACAGTCTGTGTTCTCACTGTGTATTTGGGAAATAACTGGAAAAGACAGAACAATGGACATGGTATGCATATTATATGTTGGAAAAATTTCAGTGGAGCTAATACCGAGCTATATGAAGACTGAAAGTAGAAAACAGAATGATTGCATGACATGAATTAACAGTTCTGCTGATGATGTCTATGATGAAAAAGGACTATATTGCGATATGTTGAAACAAATTCCAAAAGATTTTGAAGTGAAGTAGCCCATAAAGGTAGCATGGTTGTGCAGAAGGAATTAACTTTCAACAGGATTACAAAAAGCACTACTGAAAATGGATTAAAGTGAGGTGAATCTGCTTTACATATTGAATCCAAGATCTCAGCCTGTATGGCTTTGGTGGTTTTCTCTATAGTTTGCTCATTGCACTGTACAAGGGAAGTGTCATAGAATCAAACATGAGTTTATGTTGTTGGATACAAAAAGAATAAAATGTCAAAAAGTATGGTAGTGGTATGTTCAGATGCAAATGGAGGTGAGTACTTCAGTAATGGGTCAGTTTTCTCAGAAATTTGTTCTGTGTCCATGTGAACATGGATGCTCATGAAAGATGTGACTGACGGGAATCACATTGTGTTTGAAAGATTAGGACTGCAACTAGGGGTGTGCCATGTTAGGCACCTCACGATTCGATTCGATTATGATTCAGGGTGCTACGATTCGATTATTAAACAATTATTACGATTATCATGATTATCGATGCATCTTTTTCCCCATACATGATTTCTTTTAAACAAGGTATATTTGTCAGCATCCATTAATGAAAGTAAACAAAGAAATTTACCTCCATTATCTTTTATTTATAACAGACCAAACTATAGAAACACAGTTCCCACAACAAAAAACTCCACTTATTACATAAAGTGTAATACATAAAGTGCCTTTAGAAATAAAACTTCTTTTAACCAAAATTCTCTGCTGTTTTCACAGATTTCTGTCCTGGCAGGATTGATACAAAACAAATAGCTTATTCTGCTTATTCAGGAATAGACAATAAAAACCTCCAAACAAAATCCTTTAAAAATAAAACTTTTAACCAGAAATCATCAGTCTGTTATGAGTCCGTCCCTTAAAACTGTCCGGGTGGCTTTTTTCGTTCCGGCCTACTTTTGGGTGCTGTGGTTGTGTTTCTATGATTTTGCTATCATGGAGAATAATCGATTTTTGAACATTT
>OMLF01023459.1:4087-17728 GCA_900302615.1 Holocentrus rufus
GGAAAAATGAAGAGCAAGAAAGTGAGAAAATCAGGGAATCGGTGGTGTGTGTGAGGCGGGACGAGGGGAGAGGGTCTGAGTCAGAGGCAGGCGGAGAATTCACACAGAAACAGGAAGAACTGAACAGGATGACGCTGCGTTCATTTCGACTCGGAAATTTACAGTGTGTAGATGTTCTGACCCGCGGCAATGTTGTGTTCACTGTCGACTCCGTAAAAATGGAGGCTAGCAAGAAGAAGAAGAAACTGCATTTTCCTCCAGAAAAAAAAAACACAAATAAAATTCTTACAAATAAACAGCAAAAGGTGATTTGATTTTTTTTGGATGTTACGGCGCCACTTCAACTAAAATCGGAAAAACCAGAGCTTTGAAATGGTACCCAAAATTTCCAGCTTGTTGTTCCAAGTAAATTCTCTTTCACAAGCTGGAGCTCATTTTTACCGAGTTGAAAATTTGTACATAAACGATGTGAACGTCGCTGCTGTGACGTCGCCTGCTGGTCCCTGAACTGCCTTTCTGATGTCAGGAAACACTCCACATAACCAGGACTTTCAATACCGCAGAAGTGTATTTACGCTTGCATGAAATGGATTATTTTTCATCAAAAGAAAGAATGCAATAAATAGCTACAAAATCACATTGGTTGAATAAACAGTGGAATGTTCCTTTATTGCACGGTTCAGTTCAGTAAAGGAACTGACCGTGACCTTCCACAGAGGTCTGACTTACAGCCCGATAAGACTCGGTCCTTTATAGTCAGTTCTTTAAAGATGACATTTTTCACGTTTTTTTATTTATTTATTTATTTATTGACAGTGCAGACGGTTATTTATTCAGCTCAGCCCAGCTAATGTAAACCCACTGAATCCACTTTTTATTACTGAGGGACATTTCAAAGGTTTCGCGTAAAAAAATTCCCTGACAGGTGGAAGGAAACCCACCTGGTAGGAGAAGGACAGGGAATTTAAAACCAACAGAGTGGGAGAGAGAAAACAGTGACTGTGTGTGTGAGTGTGTGAGAGAGAGAGAGAGAGAGAGAGAGAGAGAGAGAGAGGAAGATGTTCAGAGCTGAGCTGCCCCCCTTAGATCAGCCCGGCACAGTGACAGGTCAAGCACCGCACCGCTTGCCTTTCTCCCATGGGAGAGACAGTGATGGTAAATTGCCTGTCTCTTTTCCCCTCTCTCTCCCTCTCTCTCTCTCTCTCGCTCGGTCACTCTCCCTTTGTCTATTTGTCTTCCTCTCCGTCTCTCCCACCATCTGCCTCTCTCTCTCTCTCTCTTGCATCCTAATCATAATCGTGTCATGAACCATAAACACTCTAATGCTCGGCCTCTGAATATGACAGTTGTTGGATAAAAGCCTCGTATCTCCGGGGAGGGACTGTTTGTTTTTGTCAGGGCGCTTTCTCACCTTTATTTTCATCCGCCTCGTCTGAATCAGAGCAAAAATGATACGTGTGGTTTGTTTTCTGTTTGATCCGATTCTATTTAACTGTAGACCAATTAACCGATTTAGACCGCGTGGCAAAAGTCTTTCATTCACTGGTCAGAACTAAAGGTGAGATACTATTATGGTAAACATATAATAGTATATAATAAATGTTTAATAATAACAATGTTTCCATTGCATTCTGCATAATAATAGCACTAAAGTTTCCCACAGGATTTATAAAATATTTCTTATCTTATCTTATCATATCTTAAATCAGCTGTGCACAGAGAACATGGAACAGTTTCAGTCCTGCTTTGATTTCCCACCAAACACATTTGGAAGTTGTTGCTCAGCAGGAGGACTTGTTAAGGCTCCGAGTGTCGGCTAAGTGATCCGGTCTTTTCCAGAGAAGACGAGCTGCAGGCAGACGTGAGTATTAATGTGTTTCTACCACAACCTGTGATAACAGTAGTCAAGTCGGGTCAAGGCGAGTCAGATCTTTAAATACACACACACACACACACACACACACACACGACTAACCACATAATAATCCACATACATAATGGCTGAAGAGAGCACCAAAAATAAACAGCCATCTTTCCACAGGAGTCAGATTACACACCACAGTCCTCCCAGCAGAGCGCAGCACAACAATCACACACTGAATATTAAATGCAGCGGGTTTTACAAATCAATGAGCATCAGTAGCTGCCTGTTCCCCAAGAGAATTCAACAAGTTAACAGTCAAAGGGATAAAGAGTCCGAGATCATCTTCATTTTCCCCTTTGGTACATCAGGACGTCACACTGAGGGGAGCAAATCAAATCCTGCCTGTAGAGGGAGGCCAGGACAGTCCAGGACAGTCCAGGACGGCATTCGGCTTCTTGACAACTTTCTTATGGAGGATGTCAGTCATCTGGGCCTGTGCAACCCTGCTAATCTAGGTGGCCCCTTTGACAAGACTACGTAATCTCAAATTACCACACCAGGCTGCCGTGCAAAATGTCAGAACAGATTCTATAACGTAGCGTGTTTGATTCACTTCCTGCGGTCGGGTCGACTCAGGTTGACCTGGAAGTGTCCCAGTGCATATTTGAAATTAAACACTGGGATTTTAAAGGATAATTCTGGTATTTTTAAGCCCTGTTTTCCCATCTTTTCAAGTCTAAATGATTAATAGGGAAAAAAAAACTTTTGGAATCGATCCAATATTGAGCGATAACGCCATAACCCGGCGACCACGGAGCGGCTGCGATGTAATCCAGCGGGGCATTTGTTCGAACAAGAAAGCCACCAAAGCAGTGGTTGGTTCCAGCTGACAGTTTTAGTCTCACATCAGTCTCAACAAAGCTCCCCTCTTTCCTTGGGCTTCTGTTTTCTGAGAGAATTCGGGGGTTTCTGCTTCCACCTGCCCGCCAGAATATATTTTCCCAGGTAAAACGTGAAGGCAAAAAATGATGGTTAACAAGTCGGACTTTCCTGTTCTAATTTGGAAGGACGGTGGGTTGGTCTTATTTCTTATTTCCTCATTCCCCACTACACGATATATATTCCCCTTTGCATTCTTACAAAAACAAAACGTCTGGGAATAACAGCGTGACGTAATCTACTGAGAAAGAGAAGCCATTGCCGAAGTCCTGCAAGTGCCTGCTGAACTAATGCTGCACTTTTAATCCGTCTCCAAGAGGAATTCTGCGGAAAAATCCATTTTCTGCTCACTTCTCAGCCACGAGCAGCGGTGCGAGTTGGTTGAGAGACGTTACAGATTTGTCTTGCAACACACGAGTTTGCTGTACTTTTGTCGGATATTGGAAACCGATAACGCGGCGTCCCCGTGGCTCATGTGGTGGAACACACACCATGTACCCCTCCTGCTGCAGGTCGTCCCCCCTCTGCCCCGTCTCTCCTGTCTCGCTTCACTGTTTCTGTCCAATAAAGCAGAGACAAACCCCCAAAAAATCTTTAAAAAAAAAAAGACCCATAAGACAAAGAAGAATAGCATGTCACAGCAGTGCAGGTCAGATGAAGGACGACTGCATGAAGACGGACTTTTACAAACCGAACAGACTGAACTTCATCTGCAACACTTAGTCATCAAATTACAAGCAAACCTGTGAGATGTTTTACCCAAGAACAGTATCTTCAAAACTGCAAATTACAAGCTCCATGCACCAAAAATGACAACAATATGTTTCACAAAATGATTATATGTAGAAGACAAAACTAGAAATATGAAGTAGTTTCAAGAAACAGGCCAGCAGAGACCGAGGGTGAGGAGGTTGAACATGTTCACCTTCACTTCTGGGTTAAATTCCCAACTCGTGAATAAATTGTCACCTTTTATTATTAAAGCATTACTAAAATGTTAGTTGTACCAAACTAATTTACCTTTAAAGTTACCAAACTTCTACTTCTAGTTACCTTCATCTAACTCAAACATGAACCCTCTCCTTCTGTGGTGGAGAAATTAACCATCAAATTGTTGCATCCAGAGATTTTAATACCAAAAGTTCAGAGTGACATGTCAGAAATAAGAGATAAAAGAAGGATTTTCTATGAATTATTTTGTCCAGTGACCCTGCAGTAACGGTCTAAGCTTCGCCGTTCACTGACAGTAATAAAAGCTTCGGTTCCTCCAGCTGGAAGAAGCTGTCAAAGTCTGATATTCATCATCTCATCTGATCTCCCCACGGCGAAATAATCATCTGAAGTGTTGAGACAGGAGTTATGTGACATCGGCTGCATCATCGCCGTGCGACACCAACATCTGTCATGGAGTCAGTGTCACATGCTGTTAGCCCTGACAGTGAGGTTTCAGTCGTTTATGGGACACCTCTCAGAGCTAATTATAATGAGCAGTCAGGTAGGGATTGGTTGTCTCGCTCTGGGACAATCTGACAGGACACACGGCTGGTAATGGGCACAAAGTGGCTCTCAGGGGGGTTGAACTTGTAAATGTCTGGTTCAAGAAAGTTGTCTACCACCAACAGACCACACTGCTGCACATCTCTGAGGTAGTTTTATGTTTATTTCAGAATTCATATTTAGGGGTTTGGAAATGACTAAGCTTGCAATCCCATCTGCAGTTCATTTAATTCTATATATTCATAATAAGAGCATTGAAATGAGGTTGTTTGCTGCTTTGTTGTTCATTTTGTTCTGCTCAGCTTTCCAACCAAAAGTAAGCGCAGGCTCTCGGATGTCAACATCTGTCTCCTCATACCCATAAACCCTTGCGTTTTGGGATCATTTGCTGCAGTTGTTTTGCATCATGCTCTCGCTCCTAACAAGCAGCGTTGCCGTTCTCTTGTTAGACGACTGAGACGTTTTCAGGCGTCTCTGCTCAGTTATTTACAGGAGTTTTAATGGCATTGTTCTCCCTTGGACCATAAAGGCACAAATGAGTTTGTGGATGCAAAGAAAAAGAGTTTTAATGAGATACTGTGTGTATGCAGCAGTATGTGTCTGCATGCAGTTTACATCTTAAAGGAATATTCCAATGTTTTGGGTAAAATGTTTGATGCCATTTTCACCTCTGTATGTCTACCAGCTAGCATTTTGTGTTAGCTTACCATAGAGACTTGAAGTCTATAGGAGTCATTAGCCCAACTCTGTCAAAGTGAAAAAATAAACCTTAAAGCAGCTCTGAAGCTGTTTACACACTGTATCATGATTTGAAATATACACATTGTCATTTTAGGAGAAGTTAGATGGTAGGAACTAAAACCACCTGCAATTAGCCTGTACAGACTTCTTTGTGCTAAGCTAACATGAAATGCTCCCCATAGGAACCAAACCAGTGGACGTACAGAGGTGAAAATGGTATCAAACATCTTGTCTCAGTCTGGGTAAGGTGGAAAAATTTTATTTTGCCCAAAAGGTTGGAGTCTAATGGGCACAAACACATTCGTTTGGCCTGTTCTCATGTAGCCAAATGAAATGAATGAGTTTGGTTTCTGCTTGGAACAGTAAGTGAACAAAGACAAACTGTAAGACCAAACTGCTTACAGTTGCACAAAGTAGAAGGGCTGCAT
This sequence comes from Holocentrus rufus, assembly GCA_900302615.1. NCBI lineage: Eukaryota > Metazoa > Chordata > Actinopteri > Holocentriformes > Holocentridae > Holocentrus > Holocentrus rufus. The sequence goes on from OMLF01023459.1 coordinate 9,557, forward strand.
GTACACATTCACAGCTCTGGACTTTGATTTGTAATGGACTGCTGTTCCATTATGGTACAGATACTTAAAGGATTTGAGGACTTTTTCCACCGCTGTCACTGAGCCAGTTTGTGGTGGTCAGTCACTTCAGCTCAGACACGGCTGAAGATTGATGTTGGTCTCAGATTGCTGCCCTCCTCAGTGTTTCCCCAAACATTACAGAGGGATTAACGATGATCCACAGAAAATCAGACATCTTCTACTGGCTTAGCTCCCTGTCCGTTACCAGGATCCCTCTCCCTATTGGACGAGCCTGCGGGGGATTCTTCAGAGGAAGCTCGTGGATTTTCTACGGCTCAACCAGATGGCACACGAGTTTTCCCTCCAAAACCACAGTAAATAAATATTAATCTTGGAGCCAAGACCAGCTTGGATTCTTGGAAGCTTGTCGACGGTGTTTGCTGTGGGCTTCGAGCACGTCGTCCCTCCCTCCCCTCCCTCTGCTTTTTACTTCCCTTTCAAGATCAGCAGGGGCCTCTACCGAATGCAAAACTTCTCTTTGTTTATTTATGACGGTTTAGCATATCCAATAACGAGTCAGCGAAAACCGTATTTGCTAAAGTCATTTTGCTATCGCTAATTGCAAGGAGTGAATCTGTGTGACAGGATTGCATTAAAGGGCATAGGAAAACATTGGGGTTTGTGAACTCCGTGGGGTTCCTGCAAACGTACATATGGCTTTGACGGCGTTCACATGCATCCTTTTGGATAAATCCAGTTAATTAATTCTTCCTCGAGATCCCCGGCCCAATTATCACCGCGCCGCTGTTTGGTTCTCTGCCACCGACTCTTGTTTTACAGCCGCTTTAATTTAACATCCAGCAGAGAACATAAAGGAAAGGCTGCTTTGCTTTCCCTGTCTCATACATATATAAAACATGTGAGGTGATGCGAGATTAAAGTTCCTGGTGCAATTAACTTACAACATAAAAGCAGCGCCAGCGTTGGGAGTCTGTGACTGAAATATTTTCAGCTGCCTGTAATCAGTCGCCATGGTAACCAAGTAAGATTCAAAACTCCCAGCAGCTGGTGGTCACTTGCATAATTACAGTCTTCGGTTCATCGAGAGAGGAAAGGAACAGCGAGGTGCGAAAGGCTCGGAAACTTGGGAGGAAAAAAAGAAGAAAAAAAAACTACAGGAAGAGGCTCTAAGGATCCTGAGTGCTCCGTCCTTCTGTGAGTGAGAATTAAAGTGCAGCTCATTCATTTTTCAAGAGTGGACACTTTAAAGTGCTGTGAGTCTATCAGGCTTTAGTGCAGATGGCCACATCACTGCCAAGCTCCGCCCACTGAGCGCCGCGCCGCAGCATCTCATGACATCACACATGGAGGAAGAGCAGAGGCAATGAAGCTGAGGTGAGGAGCAGAGCAGCAGAGTCTCGTCATGAGAAATATTAAATATTTTTTCTTGTTCTGACAAGATATGTTCATGTCATAATGAAACTTTGTCTTGTTATTATGACATACCAACTTATCTTGTTGCAGTAATGAAACTCTTTTGTTTTCATGAGAAAAAGGATCTGTAATAGTCTAATGAGAAAACAGCGTAAGGAGGAGGGATAAATTGAGAATGGCTCGTTTACACAATTTGATCAAGTTCTATTTCATGCTTGAGTTGACACATGGTGAGATTCTGCTGTTATTCAGCACAACGCACAGTTATTGTAATATACAGCAGAATATTGCTGCCATCTGTGTTTTAGGCCGCGATGACGCCTCAGTCCGTTCTGAAAGGCCAAGTGTCTTTCCACGGGGAGTTCACCTCAACTCATCTCACTCACAATTTGGATTTTTTCCCAACATCCAATATGCTGATATTTTCCAATTTTTTTGGCCGATAGCTGATACATGCACATATTTTATTCCACCTGATGTCAGAGAACATCAGGCCTCTCCTGTAGTGGAATTAACAGATTATTATGCTCTTATCACGATGGTCCACTGGCAGATGCCGACATAAAATGCAATGCTTTTTAAAAACGTGCACATTCACTGGGCAAAATAATAAAACGACAACGCTGCAGACATGTTGCTGCACCCTCGATGATGTCACGCTGTGTGCACACGCTCACATGGGACACTACCACTTAGTCAAGCCGAGGCCGATATTTAATTTTAAAACCTATATCGGCCCATAACTATAACCTGCCGATAATATCGTGCATCCCTAACTTATTTTCACCATGGCAGCAACACGCCGTTTTACGAGAGACGAATCACTCACTTCTTACACTCAAAATCATAGAACCATATAATAACATAAAAGTACAGATTTGAGTCCATTCAGTTTGCAGCAGCTGAAAATGATGATATCAGATCATGTAAAGTCAGTCAGCAGCTGAAGATCCTGCTGCTTTCTCTGACTCCCGAGAAAAAAAAAAAAAAAAGAAACATTCCCCCAAAACATCCAAACACGATTTCCATATATATCCAAACCACTGCTGTTTTGTTAGCAGCATGCTCAGGGTGGCTCATAACTTTAAGCAGCGAGCTTTACTTTAATGCCAGCAGTCATTTTGTCAGCGGAGGAGCCAAGAGTTTTTTTTTTTTCAAACAGTCGGTGTCTCGTTTTAGCATAAAACTCCTTTATGTTCATTTCAAAGGCGGTCAGGTCGGCGTGACTGATGGAGTTTTTGACTTTTATGCACTTCAGCCACTGTCTCTGGTAAACAATTGTGGTATTTATGATATTCCCATCCAACATCAACAACAGCAAAAAAAAAAAAAAAGACAATTTCAGGTACTCTGCAGCAAGTTGTCCATCTTCTTTGATGCAGCCTGCATGTCCATTTGTATGCGAGGCGCTGCGCTGCCGTGGAGTCTGAGACTATTTAGAACAACAGTGTTATGGTAAGTACCAATCGGTCATGCTGTACCCTCGCAGGAACAGAACAGAGTCTGAAAAGAGAAGGAGAGAGAAATATATATTTATAGAGAGAGACAGAGAGAGAGATGAGAGACAAAAGTGGAAGAGACAGAGAGAAGAAGTCTAGAGGAAGAGGAAAAAGTGCCACATGGGAACTCAAAGAAAGAAGAAAATTACAGAGAGAGGAGAGAAATAAAGGAGCTGGGAGATAAAGTGAGAGAGACAGAGAGGGAGATGCATGGATAGTTGGAGGGGAGAGAGAGAGAGAGAGAGAGAGAGAGAGAGATCTGTGTGTTCCTGAGAAGAAGAAAAAAAAAAGGAGAAACAAAAAGAGACCACGACCTTGAAAGCGAAAAATGAAAGGTGCTTCTAAAGCTGCAGGCGGCGGGAGGATCAGAGGCTTCGTGAGCGCTGCGACCTCATGGAGACAGACAGAGATACACAGGCGGGGCGAGAGCGAGGAACGCCGCGCCGGGACGCCCCGGGACGGGGTTTAAATGAGTCCACACCCTTCAGAGGTGATTCAACACTTTCAGACCGTGCTGAAGACCCGAACCAGAACCACGTCAGCCGAGACGACATACGACGACCATCTGAGAGAGTCCAGGTAACACCGATCTGCAAAATCAGTCGTCTACAACTGACAAAGGAAATAAAAAATAAATAAATAAATAAAAACTTGCCAATAAAGCTTGATTTAATTCGAGAGGCAGAAAGAGAGAAGAAAAGAAAATGTAGAAACTGAGAAAGATCAAATGAGAGCGAAAGAGAGAGAGGAAAGTCTGTTTTTATGCAGCCACAGGAAGGACGACAGGAAGGGGTGATGTCACAGGAAGTGGACACCAGCTGGTTTTGACATTTATAACATCAAGAGGAAGAAACGTTCAGAGAATCATGACTGGGAACAAAACAGCCACTCAAAAGGACAAAAAAACTCACTCCTGTTTTTAAAGAGATTCACACCAATCAGTTCAACAATCAAACAATCCAGCAACGAAACCTCGAGGTGATGAAGCAGAAAAAAGTTCAAGGAATAAAAGTGACAAATGAGACAAAAAGTGTACGAGTCCTTTTGATTTTGGACGCCCGGTCTCGAAGTCTGGATCACACCGAGCTGCAGACAGTTCAGTCGACTCAAACCTGATTTGTCTGCATCAGGATTTTTTTTTTTTTCATCCAATTTCTGCTTTCAATTGACTCCGTTCGAAATGTAAATTGAAAATGCAATTCACGTAATAACAGCGAATCTCTCCCTCAAAATATTACATTTCACAGAACGGGCAGAGCAAAGCAACCTGGGAAACTCAGCGACGAGCTCATCAACCAACGAACTTGAGTCATAGTTTTAGTTTAGTTTAGTTTGTTTCTGGGAACAAGTTTAAATGTGTTGAAACAAGACAGAATAAGGCAGATCAGCCCACTAGGATCAAGAAAATGACACTTGATTCAAGAAAATTCTGGAATTGGAAACAAGTGGGATTATCTCAGATTTTTTCACGTATTTGAAGAAGATTTTTAAACTCTGAATATGGGACTCGACAGCAGCCTTCATTTTGAATTGTGAGGCAGTGAGGGGGGAAAACCACCTGATTTCATTCTCTTTCTTTTTTTTTTTTGGATGTTTTGCAGTATTCACATTGATTGACTGTTGGCGTCTAATTATATTTGTCTCCGGGTTTGGCCGAGGTCTGAGGGAGGCTGTAATGATGTGGACGGACACCCGGCGCTGCCAACTGCCAGGCGGCATCACGGTAAATAGGAACTTCCCCACTTAATTGACCTGCCTGATGGCTGGATCACTCTTCACTAAAAAAAATAAATAAGACGAAGAAGACTGTTATGGACGGACTCGTGGGAGTCGGGTCGATCTACAGATGCGGCTCATTAGTAGTGAGCAAAGACAGAAACACTTGTACACACACACACACACACACACACACACACATACACACACAGAGATTACACAGGCAGAAACACTCAAATACACTCACAAATTGAAAATAGCAGCATCCCTAAATCTCAGTTTTTGCAGTGAAAAACATTTTAACTGCAAAAACTCTCCTAATCCCACTTGTTTCCAATGCTAATCAACTTGTTTCCAGAATTTTCGTGAATCAAGTGTCATTTTCTTGATCCTAGTGGGCTGATCTGCCTTATTCTGCCTTGTTTCAACACATTTATACTTGTTCCCACAAAAAACAAACAACTGAAACTGCATTGGAAACAAGTGGGATTATCTCATCCCACTGGCAGATTTTTGACTCTGACAAAAACAAACAAACAAACAAACAAAAAAAGTGCCATCTAGCTCAGAGCTAAACGGTCACAAAAACAATAAGAGTGAGGTGGCGTCGTCATTTCCATGGAAATGACTTTGCGGTGGCGAGCCGGGCTGATCTGGGACGAGGTTGGCGTGACGCAGCTCGGTCCTGCTCCAAAGTCTAATCCCCAAATTATCTCTCACTCAGCAAATCCCTCTCCTCCTCCTCCTCCACATCACATTTCTCTCCTCTCACCTCCTCTTCCTGGAATCTCATCCACCTCGTGTTTTTCCTCTCAAGCCCCTCTTTATCTATCTGTCTATCTGCACAGGGTGGACAAAATAACTGAAACACCCCATGAAAACTGACTTTAACTAAATCCTCATCACAACGTTAGCTATGCAGACCACTCTGCAGCACCTGGTCTGCTTTAAAAAACACCTGCTGACATTTGGGAATTTTTAAATCAACAGGAAGTGAAATTGTAGGTGCCCTTGTCTCAAAAAAACAAAAACAAACTGCTGCTTCAAGAACAGTCTGGAAATTCATGACAGCACTAATCCGGCCAAACTGCAAAAGAGGAACAGTGGAGGTCAAAGACAGACGGACACTTAACGAGGTTTCTGTGCAGCACAAAACTGCAGCGTCAAAAATCATCACAGATTTGAGTCAACACACACAGACAGAGTCTCAAAAAAAAAAAAAAAAGTACATCATGAACTTCGCAAAGCCGGTCTTTCTGGCAGGGCTGCTACTCAGAAACTGCTTTTATCCCCGGCCAACACACAAAGACACATAATGGAGGCATCTCAGGACTGAATCTGGTTTTGTTAGCTTGGCAACAGTGGGACTTTTGTTGCATGTCATTCCTCGTCTGTTTCATAAGTAATGAAGCCAAAAAAATGCCCCAAAACATAATCTTTGAAAGCAAAACCACACAAAGACACACAACCTGGTGTGAGACGTACAAAACATGCACCCATGTGACATAAAGGTAATACAGTCTGAAATTTGGATGGGTTTGTGTCTGCAGATAAACATGGGGATGTTTCAGTTAGTAAGTTTTATTGCCAACTGTTTTAAACATAATGATGCATCTGTAACGCCATGGGCAGCCATCTTTTTTCAAGGAAGACTGAAGATGTGAAGCTGAAGGAAAAAGACTCCTGGGACCAGGAGAGTCTTGAAGGTCCCAAATGAATTCTTGTTTAGGTGTTTGATTCATCATATATGAGTCACTGTTAGATATCATTTAGCATGTAGCTTTTGTCAAGTAGTTAGTGCGTGTGCTACGAGCTTAGCAGCTATTTAGCATGTAGCATTTAGCATGTGCTGTTAGCTTGGCAGTTATTTAGCATGTGCTGTTAGCTTAGCAGCTATTTAGCATGTAGCATTTAGCATGTGTAGTTAGCTTGGCAGTAGCTAAGTACTGCCAAGTAGCTATTGCTACTTGGCAAAAAGCTACGTCATTTTTACCAAACTACATTGACAAATGACTTATTTTATAGCTGGGTAATTTCTTTCCATGGTAAAATGATCATTTTTGCCATGTATTACAAGTTATTAATGTACAACACATCTAGATTATCAAAAATTATGTATTTAGGTGCAAATGGGTTTTCAAATGGGTTTTTTCTCAGCCAGTGACATCATGGCTGGTTTTGTGGCAGGACCCTCCTGATTGGTGGGACCGTCCCGACTCTGACACCGGCCCTGCTCTATGTTGTTGGGCGTTTCTGTTATTTTGTCCACATCCTGTATCTGTCTATCTTGGTTAATGTGGCGCCGCTCAGTCCAACTGCAAAGTCTGATCCCTTAAATAGCGCTCACTACCCAGCGCTCCTCTTCTCCTCGCTCTTCCTATGTCGCCTCCTCTTGAAGCCTATTTCCTTGTTTCACATTTCTCACTCCTCTCACACTGACTCTTTCTCTCTATCTCCTTTCCCCCTCTTCCTCCATGTGATTTATCCTCTCCTCTTTCCTCTTTCCTCTTTCTTTGGCATGCTCTCCCACTGTCTCTCCACTCATTTCAGCTGGTCTTTGTTTTAAGATCAGACTGATGTGTCGCCACAGTGGTCATTTTTAAAATAATAAAGATTTTGAAGAAACTGCGAGCAGTACCAGTCACCGTATCTGACCTCAGTCTTCTTCAGTCTTTTCAGCAGAGCAGTGAAAACTTCACTGCAGATCTCCTGCTAGATGCTAAATCTTAATCAGATGAGAAAGAAGCCGATGTTTTGAAGTGTGGCTGCACGGCGCGGCTCTGCGCTGCCGAAGCCTCGCTGCAGAGATCCACAGGAGCGAGCGAGAAAGATATTTTCAGCGAACAGCAGAGCGCTCTCAGTGGTGGGGGGAGGCGGTCTGTTGACTTTTGTAGTGTTTGTGTTAGAACGTGGAGGGGAGCAACACGGCCGGCTTCCCTGCAAACGTTCTGATGTTAAACAGATGTTGATACAGCGGCCTGCACCGACTTTCAGAGCCGGTGTGAATACAGCAGCGAAGTGAAACCTGAGACGACTGAAAGCAGCTCAAAACAGCTTCCAAAGCGGCTTTAATTTGATTTTTTTCTTTTACAGTGCGGTTATATCATTGTGAACATTTTGTGCTTGTTTGGGTTTGACCCTGAACTCCTGTGCTTCCTGCATGTCACGCTGGATTTCCTTTTCCTTGTTCAACTCTGCAGATAGAGCTGCAACAAATGACTGTTTAATCTATTTGTTTTGATTAACTGCTGAATGATTAGGTCTGTAAAGTGTCAAACATGAAGCCAAATGCTGATGGAAAGAGTCCAAAGTGATGTCATCAAATTGCTTCCTTCGTCGGAGCATTACCATTTCAGTGCTACTGACACAGTCTGAGTGGATCGTGTGTATGTGCTTATATTTGTGCAATATGTGTGTGTATGTTTGCATGTGAAGGCTTGGATATTTTGTGTGTGTGTGTGTGTGTCAACCATCTCTTTTTAACAGTAGTGGTAACAGCAGACAGAGGGAGGGAAGGGGCAGA
>OMLF01023462.1:0-12252 GCA_900302615.1 Holocentrus rufus
GTGGGCGGGCTGGCACGCAACAAAGCCACGCTTGGTGACAATAAGGATGAGGATGACATTGAGATGAAAATGCGTGTGTGTGTGTGTGAATGTGTGTGTGTCTGTGTACTTATATCCTTGTGAGAAGTAGTGTGAGTTTTAGATCTATTTTTGCAAAGTGAGGTCATTCTGGTCACTCCTCATTTCTTAAGGGGACTCGATTAGGATTAGAATCTGGTTTCAGGGTTAAAGTTAAGTCCAATTCATGGTTCCATGTTCAAATCGCACTGCAGCTGTGCAGCAGGTGTGTGTGGCTGCTGTGTCGCCTGCAGAGGCCACGGCCACAGCCCATGTGCACCCTTACAAAAACGGAACTGCATGTAGAGTGACATGAGACTGCAAGAGCATCCATGACTCGTCCACTTTGCACTTATTAATGTTTCCAGTTGAGCTCTGACTCATTTGCAAAGAAGCTTCCCATCACTGTGATATGTAATTAGAAAAAAATCCTTATTAGGAAGCTCTTTTCTTCAAAATGTTCCATGAAACAACCTAACAAGGAACTCGTATGGAATTCTGTTGTTGTCCCTGGTTTCCATTGGATCATGAGTTTGCAAATATGTCCATCTGTATGACATCACATCCCAAAACATTGAGTTTGGACACCAATGAATGAGTCCCACACTGAACTCTCTGTTTCAGTGAATGTAAACATGATTGCTTCCATTTTTCTTTGTATCTTGTTAGCATGGATTTAATAAAAGCTTGACGCTGCCTTCTAGTGTTTCAGTGGTCTGTGCAAACACCTTCCACTGCAGGGCTATAAATGCTTTCACCACTGTAGGCAGCTAAAGTGTAGCTTCAATGCAGAGCCATTTATCAGCCTTTAGAAGTAGGAATAGGTCAATGTTAAGGTAAGAGTTAAGGAACTTTTCAGGGTTGGGACTTGCTAATCTTGCTGACTGACATAACACAACAGTGATTCAGCCGATACTGACTTCATGAAAGTTTTTACATTTAGTGCTCTGAGCACCCAAGTGTCTGGTGGTTGTTTTTTTTTTTCCTGTGAAAAAATCCTCTGGCATGCAGGAAGTGATGCATTTTGTTTCTGGCAGCAGCCACAGCGGTTTGTTTGGAATAAATAGAAGAAGAAGTGGGCGGCGAACATGAGCGGAGATAGCTGAGCAGATGAGCAGATGATGAGAAGACACACTGTACCTGCAGAAAGTTCAACCTCATCAACAGAAAATCAGAGAAGGACATGCGGAACAAACAAGCCGTCTCTGGGAAGTGCAGCGCAAAAAATATCCCTGCCACCTCGAGGCCGGACGAAGGTTTAGGTTCGAGGTTATAGAAGTGAAGTTAATGATTATAGTCAGTGGAGAATGTACAAGAATGTACAAAAATGTGTGTGTGCACCTCAGTGACAGAAAAGTGTCACTCTGTCTACTTCCCAATGCCACAGAGAGTTTGCAAACCAAGGCTAACACGCTCACACACACTCACACACACACACACACACAGCACCGCCCCCTCCCCCACTGACCTTTCCTAAATGTTACTGGCCGCTTGGCACACTGACTGGGCCTCTAATGAAACTTTTATTGGCCCCCATTTTTCACCCTGCTTCTCCAGAACGCCTCCAGGGCTAACCTGAAATACAACGGGCCTGAACCACAGCTGACACACAGAAGTGGAAGGTATTGTGTGTCAGTGTGTGGGCGGTGTGTTTTAGTCATCACGTCTTATTTTTCTTCTTTTAAACCCTAAACCGAGCAGAAATTTGGTTGAGCTTTTGAAAGCCGCTACATTGTTCACATTAATTATTCACATTATATATAATTTACACCCACCCAGTTGAAAATTGGTTTATTCCATACACCGCTCTCTGTGTGTTTATTCTGTGTGTCCAGGGTGCAATTTGGCAGTAAATGTGCAGGACTGACTTAAATCACAACGGAGGAGCCTCAACCAAATCTCACTCTGCTGGTTCCTGGGCAGATTCAGGTACAAATGCTGTTTCTCAAATTACTAGTAGGAGCTTTAATAGCAATGTAGTTTAAATTCCTATGCAGAAACAAGTGGAGTGATTTGCCCTGTTGTAAGATATTACCATGACTTGAAACAGTCTCACTCCTTCATTAAAGATTATTGTGCTGTGTGTTGATGGAGGGAAGACTTTGTGAGTGTGTGTGTGTGTGTGAGTAGAAGAACCAGTGCAGAGGGGAGCGGATGGGTCAGCTCCATATGGGTTATGTTTTTTTTCCTCTGAGGAAGCGCAGAGGAGTAACAGAGAGGTCAAGAACAAACTTCTAATAGTTATCATGAGTAAATACAGTTCAGCCAGTGGCGGTTATCCCTCCAACACACACACATAAGCTAATTACCACAAGCTGAGCTGAACTGCACTGAACTAAAATGAACTGTACTGAACTGAGCGGAGTAATGTTATTCATCGCCGCAGTGTGAAAGAGGCAGGGGCAATACAGCCAAGTTCATCCGAGAGAGAAGTGCCAGTTTAGATCTTTGATTCAATTTACAGAATAGAACAGAATAAAATAGAATAGAGCGCAACTTACGGTTGGCAGAGTTTGATGAGGTCTTGGTCGGTGGTGGCGGGTGGCAGGCCTCTGATGTACAGGTTGGTCTTACTGAGCTGCTCCATCAGCCCCCCTCCCTGACCTCCTCCTCCTCCTCCTCCTCCTCCACCTCCTCCTGTGGTGCTGGGGCTGGGAGGAGCCATGGGTGGAGGGTGAGGAGCATAGGACTGCTGGGAGAGAGAGAGAGAGAGAGAGAGAGAGAGAGATTTGTCACTTAAGTATAGCAAATAGTTAACTTTATAAAGGCACAGCTGGGTTGCCAGGTTTAACAAGACTGCATATGATCCATCGTGATTATGGTTTTTATAGATACCTCTAGAAATAACAGGGAGCATATCACATATCGTTTAGCAATAGCTAGTCTCTCAAGCCAGGCTCTCTCTTCCACAGTCGAGTGTGTGTGACGGTTAACTAGGCCTCAAGAAGTGTTTTACAGTTGGACGTATTTACCCAACTGCAAATTGGAGGCAAATGTGGCAAAGTGACAAGTTTTTTGCCTTCACTTTCTGTATCAGCTTCAGGCATGTAAAAGTACAGACAGGTATTTGCAGGAGCCAACTGTCTGTTTTGAGAGACTAAGCAATAGCCTACTTTTCTATAATATATCCACACTCCAAAAATGATCTGTCTTGACAGCTCGACGTGAAAAAATCTGCCCAGGGGAAGAGATCGCTCAGATTTCCCATGAAAATTTCTCAATAACGTGCTTTAATCAAGTCTTAATCTTGATCCTGGTGGAGTGATTCACCTTATTTCAACATACTGTCATCCATTTTGAGATTTTTTTTTTTAACAAAATGTAACTGCCTTGAAAATAAATCAAATTATCCCTCTCCCTTTTCAAGGTTTTTCAGTTGTTTTAGCACGACTGTACATTTCAGTAGTGGACTAAATGACTTGTTAAGATGGGCATTTTTTGTGCAGTGCAGGGATTAATGAGTGTTTGGAATTGATGGGTTCAAAGTACACACCCACCCCTGCCTGCATGCTGCCTTGGGCAAGCTATTAGAAGGTTAAGTTTAGAGGAAGTAAACAAGCCAGTTAGCTGGCAAGGCAACAGCGTTCGGCGGCCTTGATGTTTGGAGCAAAACAGCTACACTGGTCCGACTAAGAACTCTGGTCTCTGTGTCGGCTCCGCAATTGGGAACTGGATGGAACGAGTTCAAGAAGCTGCTGCAGTTTGAGATGATCACAGGCCAGTTGTTGTGTGCGCTGTTTTGATGTGTGAGCGAGCCAGAAAAGGAAAGTGGACGGAAGACGGAGAGACAGGAGAGAGAGGGAAAAAGTGAGGTGTGTGGATGTGGGTGAGTGTGCGTCTTCAAGCGTGTCTGCGTGTGTCTTTGTACCTGAATGTACAGGATATTGGAGAGGGGGGGTGGGACATAAATGCACAGCGTGCGCTTGCGAGCGTGTGTGCATGTTGTGCGCTTGTGCACATAATGATAGGTTGTCACCACACAATGATAGCTAGCTCTGACATTAATCTATTACCCGCATTTCCGTTTAGCTGCCACAGAGTTCCTGACGAACACATACAAAGCATAAACACAGATCACACACGCGGTTCTAACTGCATTCAACACATGTAGACATTCAGCACCGGGTGCCTGTGGAGCACTGCCATTTACATGCCACTGGGCCTTACAATAATCGCAGTGAATGAGCCTATACACATCTACAATGACATGGCAAAGCACAGCATAGTGAACGGAAAAATATATCGGGTGGCGGTTTATTTTATCGGGCATGAAAAAATACTGCTACATCTCTCTGGTGTCCTCTAAAACATTTACTGTACATCCACAGTTTTGTCTTTTTTTTCCAGCATTTCCCACAGTGCCCGTAGACAGAACATATTTTACAACTATGAGCATGAGGTAAGCTCATGATGAACTGTGAAATGTCAAAAATGCATGCAAGTCAACAGGACGGACAGAAAAGTTTCCTCTCTATCAGTGGATGGGTTTGTCACATGTGTGCGAGAGATACAGGCTTTCTGCAGGACACGGACAATGGATGATACAGATTGCAATTATTATGTGTCAATTCCGTGGAGAAAGTGACAAGAAAAGGCTAAATCTCATATCCTGAAACCAGGATCTTATCAAAGGCACATTTTCAATTGCGAGACAACAAACAAGCTGAGCAGAGCATCAAACTGCCGGCGGCTCCAGTGGAGCAGCTCAGTGTCCAGCAGTGTGTGACTTCGCACTGAGGAGTGTGTGTTTGTGCGCGCCGCCTATGATCGTGATTATGAAAAAGCTCCCTGCTTCAAAGCCAGCTGCTGTGTTGAAAGCTGAATTGATAGGTGTATACTAACAACTGGATTTAGTTAGCGGCCAGCTCGAGAAGATAAAACGGAGGCTGTGTTTTGACGGGAAGTTTGGAACACTTGCAAAAAAAAATAGCAGTCCAGAGGCTCCACAAAACATTCTTTATAGAAAACAGAAATATAGAAAACAAAATATGCCTAGGATACATCATATATGCACATGCAGACATACACACTACCTGCATGCATACACATACACACACACACATCAGCAGCATCCATTCACAAGCTGCTCCAGCCTCATCTATCTACACTGCGTTCATTTCATTCCAGCAAGATGTGGAGCAGAGGAGACGAGAGCCTGCCTCCACACACACACACACACGCACACATCTAAGCGCGCACAAATGTACAAAAATCTCCCCCGTCGAACTCACACACACACACACACACACACACACAAACACACACCTGATCAAAGGCCTTGCCCAGGGAACCTCTTTCAGCCAATTTGTGCAGCTGTCAGGGTCTTGCCGATAGTGAGCTGTGTATGTAATGTGTCACAGACAGTGATAGGGAAAGCCTTTGAAACGTCAAAATCTCTCTCTCTCTCTCTCTGTGGTAACCTCACTTTCCCCTCTATTCTGTCTCTCTCTCTCCCTAACTCACTGTCTTCTTCTCCTCCACAATCATTCAATCTCTTGCTCTTTTCACCTCTATCCCCCCACTTTCTTACATACACACCCTTTATATATCTCCCCTCTCTCTCTGTCTCTCTCTCTCTTTGTTTCTCTCTTTTAAGGATTACTGTGCAGTCGGAGTGTGTGGATTGAAGGCTGCCTCTCAGCTGGTATTGTTGACACACTTAGTACACTGGAGCAACTCTCACAGTGGGGAAAAAGCTCAGAGGCAGCAACACAAACTGTCACACAAAGCAAACACAGTCTCCAGGTTTTCCTGGATTTCATGCAGAACTGAGCCGGCGAACAGCGAGGCAGTGCAGAGCGCTGCAGCACTGTGTCGTGAGTGATAATGCTGTGACTACCCAATAAGCATATTATTTGACTGGATCAGTCATGAGAATGGAGCACACCGGAAAGAAGGCTGGGTGACACTTTTTTTTTTTTTCAATGCTGGAAAAGTGAGGCGTATGTGATTCATGCCCAGCGACGCAGCCGCTTCAGAGGCTGTTAAAATGTGTGCAGAAATCTATGAAACACACCATGAAATGTTTGAGGCCATAGTCGTTTTGCAATATCCTGTCATGTAACTGCCATATAGTGTCATTTACATCACTGAATCGAATACTGTACAACACCAGAGTTAAATACAAGATACAAGGGTCTCTGCTGTTTGTATGATATTTTTTATTTTCATGTGTTGCTGTTGCATCGACCCTCGTGTTTCCCAAAAATAGACTATACACGGGCAACGAGTACAGTATATTTCAACCCATTAACTGGCAATTTATTTATACTTCCACTAAATTAACACTATTTATTTATCAATTCTGAGAAAATGATGCACCTTGTTTCCAATTTGGTTTCGACGTGTTAAACATGTCCAATTTGGTCCAGATCCAAAATCCATTACAAGGTAGGTATACTTTAATATCCCTGAAATCTGTATCAGACTCATGTACAGAAGTTGCTAGAGTACTCAGCATTGTGTTCATACATACTTATACATGCATAAGACCCCAACATATCTTACATACAGGTCCATATGTGCAAAATTGGCTAAAGGATGAAATCTAGTTCCATGAATCAATAACATTAAAATCATGTGATACATAAATGCAGTTGAATAAATACAGTTGAATAAATATAAAGTAGACCACCAATAATTTTGACAAACAAAGTGAAAGTAAGCAGTGATCCAAATTGCTTCCTTGTATAACTACAACAAACAGGCCTGCAAAAGGACTAATGCAGCCTTTGGATGAATAACTGCTGACGTCCACTTTGTAACTTTATCAGTGCAGTTTGATTGAGTATTGAGATCTTATTCTTTGAGAATAATCCTGTAACTCCTAGTTTCTAACAATTCATCTTTAAACAAATATATGTATACACAGCAGAGGTAATATGTTACATAGAGTACCTGTTTAGTGTTCAGTTAAACAGGCGTTTATGCAGAGTTTAAGATGCCACTTCAATATTTTAGATCAAAGCTGTTCAGATTTCATATTAATCTAACAGATATAAATAAATCTACAAGAACCACTCCCCCAAAGCATGTTCAGTCCTGTGGGAAACACTGGACAGATCGTTTGTTTACCTTCTGTTTGCATGTGCACATAACCCTGTGTATGTCTGTCCTCTCACCATGTGGGAGGACTTTTCAAGAAACAACTGTTCAGTTTGTTCTCATTCTGCCCTACTTTGACAATCCTTCCGACAATCAGTCCTATCCTGTGACCTCTCCCCCCAGTTCCTCTTCCTCTTCCCCTTGTGAGGCTTTTTTAGACGCCAGTTCAGGACACGTTATCTGCATGAAACAAATGCATACACACACACAGTCTATAGATAGCTCGCTATTCCCTAAAGAGTTCTCTACTTGCCAAACAATTAGTAGCTCCTGGAAAGCTTTGAAAATGGGTTTCAAATGACCCCCCATTACACACACACACACACACACACACACACTCCCCCACCCACACCCCTCTCTTTCTCTGTGTTCCGGTGAAAGTACATTGACCTCACCAAGGTCAGGTTTCCCCTGCTATTTTCAGCAAACACAATTTACCCTGCATGCTGTGCGTGTTTGTGTGTGTGTCTGTGTGTGTGTGTGTGTTGGAGGGTTCAGTGTTTCTGTCTGTTTCTACCCGTGCATACATGATAATGTGTTGAGCCAGACAGAGACACAGAGGGAGAAAGAGGGAAAGAGAGCGATGGGGAACAAGTGAAAGGCAAATAGAAACAGAGAGAAGAGATTAACAGTCAACAATGAAGCCATTCATTCGCCGCCATAGTTCCATTCTATACATTTAGTGGGGCTCATTTCCTACAATGTGCTCCTCCTCCGTGCGCCTTTAATAAGCCATTATACACCCTGTGTCACTGCTATAGGGGTGCATCCGAGCGCAAAGGCACAGACACGCACTCACAGAGTTATTGCTAGGATCAAAGTTAGCTGGATCCAGTGTGTGTGTGTGTGTGTGTGTCCACCATAGATGGCCGGATGGAAAGACTGGCCGAGTGCGTGAGGCGAAAGCGGGAGGAAAAAAAGTTGCAGGGAGGGGAGAACATTAGGTGAAAGGTAGGAAAAAGGATAAAGAGAAATCAGGGGAAGAGGACAGGGAGAGGGCAACAGGGTGCGTCGTTATTAGATAGAGGGCAAAGAGATATGAATGAGAAAGGATGGGAAAAAGAGAGGCAAGTGAGGATGAAGGAAAATAAGCTTGCGGAGGGGGGAGGGGGGCTGGTGGAGGCGAGGGACTGAGAAAAAGGAAGGAGTGGGGAGTGGGAGAGAGGGTTGTTCCGGTCTCTTCTGACGCTTCCTGAAACACAGAGGAAAGAATGCAGGCTATTTTTGGGTCCAGCACTGAGATGCTCTCTTTCTCTCTCTCGCTCTCTGTCCCTGTCTCTAAACACAGCAGCGGAAGGATTTAAGGAAGAGCTTACGAATACATCGGAATGGAAACATGTTCCCAATATACCGTCCTTGTTTGGAGATTACACAACTTGCTAAATTAAGCTCGCAGCCTTGACTACTTCTTGTTCCTGATAAAAAACCTTGAAGTGATGACAAATCATCTTTTCAGGAATTAACGACTCAGCTGTCAACCTTGCAGCCATGTCAGTGCCTTCTCTGAGTCTAGACATGATGAATGGTAAAGATAAATGATAAAATAAAGCATAAATACTAAGTGTGAAATATTCAATGAAATAACCCTTCATGGAGACAAGGCTTATGATATCCAATACAAAGTGCTTACAGGCATTCAAGTGTCAGGTTGAGGAAATTGTAGGTTAGTAGTATATCCAGCAGAGTGAATGATATGTCAAGCAAAATCACGCCTGTGGATTACAGAGTAAATTAAATTGAAGGTCCAGCTTCATAAACAGCTCCTGTTTCCAGGAAATGCATTTGCATTTCATTCAGTTTGTTCTTACGCAGCAGAGACAAGAGGCAACAATGTGCCATGGAGGGCCGAGAGTCTAAAAGTTTTCACTGAATCCAGTAATGCAATAATTTCCCAATAATGTAATAATTTCCAAATAGATGACTACATTATTGGGAAATCACTGCACTATTGGGTTGTACAAGACCTTTTTTTCATGCCAGTTAAAATGAAATACAAGACCAAATCCTCAATTGAAATAAAAGTGAAAATGAAAAGTACTGTTGACCTATCTGATAAAAAAATTATGTGACTATAAAAAAAGCAAACCAAAAACTAAAATATTATATTCAACTACATCCACAGACTATTAAAGCCTTCATTTTTTCATACAGTTTATGACCTTTTAAGCCTTTTTCAAGACTTGTAGACATTTTCTGAAGCAATAATGATTGTCTTGTCTTACACAGCATTGGCAAATTAATATCGTTTATAAGTCATGACATCCCCCAGTCACTCTGGGTAATTTTTTTTTTCTGTTGGATTTGTGAGTGCTGTGTCTGATGCTTGGGGACTTTCTAGCCTGTTGGTGGGCGAGTTTCATTTTGTAGATGCTGAATATCAGTGTAAACACACATCACCCCCCCCCAAGGTTCATCAAATTCATCAACCAGAGGTGTGATGAAGCCACTTACTGATCCCTCATTCTTTCTCATCCTGTCTGCCTGTTCTTTTGCCTGCCATTACATTTCCTGATTATCTTTACATTTCGCCTCTCCCCTAATTTCCTCTTCTCTCTCGGTTTGTTTCACTTTCCCAAACACCTCCCTCTGCCCTCCTCTGCTCGGTCTGTCTTTTCTCCCGGTCTCCTCAGAAGAACGGGTCATCTGGGTCGTTTCCCTGCGGAACGCCATGTTCCTGCAGCCTACCCCTCTATCTCTCTCGTTAACATCAACAACAACAGCATCAACAACACTTTGGCTGTCATAAACAAGTTGCACAAACATCCCAGGAGGACATCCAGTTTGGGACTCGGTGGTGCCTGACCTGGCGGGAGATAAGGAGATGATGGAGAGGGACTGCTGAGAGTCTATGAACTCTGGGTGAATTCCTGTAGCTGTGGTTTCGGGGAGGAGGGGGGGGGGAGTGCTGGCTGTGTGTGAGTATGTAAGGAAGTGGTTTAATTTGAGGTTTATTCAAATCTGCTTCAGCCTGCACACCTATTGTTCTTGAGGTCTAGGTTGTGTGTGTGAGCTTGTGTGCACATGTGTTTGGGAAGACTAGACAGAACTCTTGGGGGATTCTTGGGGAATGACTGTATGTTTGCATTCGGGTATGTGTGTGTGTTTGTGGACATGTTTGTCAGGAACCAGAATGGCCTCAAGATGTTCCAGCAGTTTATTTGCATCCACTTGCATTTTGAGTTTGAAGGTGACCCTCAAAAACCTTGGCGGAAATTTGACCACATACCATGTGACAAGAAGCAGCTGGCCAAAGATTAGTTCTGATATGACGGCTTCCTGCTGGAGCATATACAAAACACATTGATGTGAAAAACAGATGCGGAAAATTTTGATGATACACCACTGGGACCATGTATATTAGAATTTCCATATTTGGTCTGTGTATCACTCGTTACCCCCGCCAAGGAGGTGAAACCACCAGCAGGGGGTTTTGTGTTCACCCCTGCCTCTGTCTTTATGTCCATCCGTCTGTGAGGTGGATAACTCAAAAAATACTCTGCATGAAACGTGGTGAACAGGTTGGTCATGGGCAAGGGCATTGCTAGACCTACAGCTCTACTGGGGCACAAGCTCCCAGCACTCACATCCCTGAAAATCAAATTAAGCTTAAACTAACCCAAGAACAACAGTGACAGCATCTTTATTAGGGATATTACCTAGTAGAGGGAATTGTGTATCAGAAGTACAACAACATGAATGTCATTTGTCACTGACAGATACGTGAAAATTTTTCTGAAATGTCCAAATGTTGCCTCCTACCATTTCAGCTCTGTGACATCTATGACATGACCTACCTCTAATGTACAAAAATTAAAATATCTTGTCTAAGATGTTGAGAATTACACACCAAGCCATAATTCCAGTATACATTATGGACATTGCTTTACTCTATGTTTAACATCAACATTTTTTATGTAACATCAGTAAATATGTGTTTATTGAATCTATTGTGTTTGACAGGGGGAACAAGAAGACACAGTTTTAGGCTTCACAAAGACGTGATCAACTTTTTGGGCAACTGGACCTCATGGGAGCAAGACCGTTGTGTTTGGAAACGCATCACATCACATCACAAAACCTGGCAGGGAAGTCATGGGTCAAGGCAGCACTGACCATCTTTCCCCACAGATTGGCTGAAATGGGCGGAGCTTAGCACATACAGGGCCATGAGTTGCAAACACTGACCACCTTCTGATTGGCCAAGAGGGGTGTGTCCTATGACAACAGTGTTGCCAAAAGGGGGTGGGACTTAGTACAAACAGGGCTATAACTTGTAGCTGGGACCTCGGCGGGTGACTGAGCTCTACTGAGAGCCTTATTGTTTTGAAATGCGGTCTGTGTGCTAGAGGCACAGTGGGTACACTACGCATCCCGGACTACCTGTTCTGTATATTGGAGGAAGCCATCACGTCACAACCCATCTTCCATCAGCCAGTTCATACTGCATGATATGTAGCCAAGAGTTCATCCAAGGCTCTCAGTGGGTCACGTTTACAGTCAAGATGCAAGTAAATGCAAATGAGTTTCAGTAACATCTTGAGGCCATTTGGACATCTAGTCAGCTCCAACTTTCCAAAGGTTAAATGTTTTCACTTGGCCTGACGGCTAAGTTCCGCTTATTAAGCCTGCTAATGTAAATACCTCATACTGAACATAAATGTAATGCACATGATGGCTTGGCTTCAAGCCCGTCCTCATGTCTTCCATATCTGCTCTCTTTTCTGCCTGCAACATCACTCTAACAAAACTATTTTAAAACTGCTGACCTTGTACCCTCTTTCTAAAAACGCACCCTGAATGACATCCAACAAAATCATTCCACTACATTATTCTTCAAACCCCCACCCCACCCCCCACCGATGATTTTTTCTTCTACCTCTCTGAGAAAAGTCTAAAGAAATCATACGCTACATTCTTCCTTGTTAATTGCATGACCTCTAGCATGGAAGTTACGGAAAGAAAAAAAAACATGAATATTGAAGAGAAGCTTTGCACGAAGCTCTTTTATTATGCATATTTATGCAAATGACACATTAGTTTATTCAAGAAAGTGTCTCTCTCTCTCTCTCTCTCTCTCTCTCTCTCTCTCTC
>OMLF01023462.1:12286-31713 GCA_900302615.1 Holocentrus rufus
ACCCCTCCTCTCCCTGCCCCCTGGTCAGTGTTTAAGCCCCTGCAGTATGCATGATGAGCAGCAGACAGGGTTTGTGATTGGTATTATATAGTCACGTCTAAGAGGCAAAAGTACAGTGGAGGTTTGCATTGTTCCTCAGTAACTCCCCTCAAAGTTCATAATGAAGCAGTGTTAAATATTGCAGAGCTCTGGCACTAACAGTTCCTATCCTTTAGTTTCTGCTGCTAATGAACTCTGGATATCTCCATTATTATGTGTACTGTATATTTCTACCTGCTGCTTATCATCCACCAGCGCTAATATCCATCTTTATCCTCTCATCTTATCGTCTCCTTGCATGTTAATAATCTTCTCATCCTCCCCTTCCTGCGTCCTTCTCATCCCTCCATTCCTGTCAAACTTTGTGACTTTTTCTTCTCTCTGTATATACCTTCTTCTTCCTCTTCTATGCTCTCTTTTCTTCTCAAACCTCCTCCTTCCCTCCTCTTTCACACTCCCTACGTTTATCCTTTCCTCCTCTCCTGGTCCACCATTTCTTTTCCTCTCCTCTCATCTTTTCCCTCATATTACTCAGGCTCCTCCTGCGTGCTGCTCCCCTGCTCCCCTCTCCTCCACACCTCCCAGGAGATTAAAATATGAGGAAACAATCATGCTCTGCTTCATTAGCATATGAACGGGGGGCCGACAGGCAACTGCAGACATGACAACAGAGCCCTGGAAATCCACCGCGGAGCGTTTTTTTTTTAATCCCAGGAATGACTTTTTACCGTATTTTGTTGAATGAGACAGAACAATCCTTTCCCAGTCCTTTCAGGCAGTCAAATTACCATCAGAATAAGATGGCATAAGAATAAGACAGAATGCTTATATAGCGTCAGGTCAAAGAATGGAGACTATAGAATAAGTGTGCAGACAGAATAATGTTTTTCCACAGCAACACAATGGGGAAGTGGGAAGATAGGAGTTGGCGTGCGTGCACATGCGTGTGTGTGCATGTGTGCGTGCATGAGTTGGGGGGGTCTACATTCATTAGCTAATAAATTAAAATGTCTCCATAGGCGTGGCAATATAATGTGTCATGACATACAGTTTATTATGTAGAAATATGAGGCAACAGAAACCATGGTAGAGGCAGCATGCAACATGGTGATTACCTTTACTAACAACAACATCGAGTCTTTGTGAACTGAATTTGTGCCGCGTTTCGTGCGTAATTTATGACATGCTCTTTAGGTTGGCTGCTGATCTTCATATAATCTCCATTACCTCACCTTCAATCTGTGTATTGTGACGTAAAAACCGACCATTTGGCACGGTCGAGCGGGCCTTATTCCCACAGTGGCCATTGTGAACTTACATCACACTCGGGGTGGGAAACTATCCAGAAGATTGCTTTATTTTTCCCGCTGTTGATGGTTTTTCTCTGTGGAGCAGTATTTCCTAAACTCTGAGGTCATCCCACTGAGCTAATGTAGTTAATGGAATGTGAAATTGTTTGACATGTGACAGTGAAGCAAGTTTCTGCACACAGATTATACAAGTCCCGTCACCCTGCATTAGTATTGCAGGATTTTTCAGTAATTTGCACTTGGGGGTGAAACAGCGTTGCAGCAAAAGTACAGCAAACACATGTATACAGTACAGTATGACTTATATAGTGTGGAGGGGAGGGATCATAGCATTAGCGCTATGCTTTTTGGGATGATTCTACACAGATCCAAAACACTCAATAATCTTTTTTTTTTCCCTACTTAAAGTTCTAATTTTATTCTAATATTGACACAATCAGCTGTAAAAGGGAACTATGTTTTGTAGGTTTAATTTTTGAAAGATGTCCCAGGGCTACAAGCAGGACAACACCATGTCAGTGACACGTTAGCGTTCAAGAAGCGTTTTAGTATTGACAGAACAGACGGCACGTTCGGTGTGAAAAGCAGGTGTTTGGTTACACTTTGGATTTTATGAAGTGGAAGGCAAACAGAACAGACAGAACTCTTGTGGTCTGCGGAGAGTGTTATATGAAAATTAAATACCTTGGTAACACCACTAACCTCAGAAATCATGTCACTTGTTTCCAGGAAAACAACAGCCCATTATTATAGCCGTTTTTATTTATGCATGTTACTAGAAATGATTTATTTCTATAAAACACTGAGAGCACTTTACTGGGTGCTGCTAGACAGATTTATATTTTTGTGAGAGGTGTTTTTTTTTTAATGTACCGTTTTATTTTGTTTTGCACTGTTACTGATTTATTTTGATTGACCTCAAAACATTTTATTTTTTGGCATATGTAGAGCTCACTGTTTATGCTGCTCACTTTGGCTGAAAATTAATAAAAGGGAGTAAATAGAGCAAGATGTTTGTGTTGATGGGGAAAAAAATGCAGTCAACACTTGAGATGAATTAATAATTGTTAACAATCATAATCACAGCCTTTTAATTTTAATTGAATCAAATCACCAGGAACCTAAAGATTCCCATCCGATGTTGCATATTTTGTAATATAATAATAATGTGTAATATACTCTCCGTCAGACTGACCAGGTCTGTTTTAAAGACACTTATCTGTACCTCATCTTCTTTCAGGGTCACTGACCATTCCTTATTATTTTACTTCCCTCCTTCATTCTGTCTCTCATGCCTTCCTCTCTCTCTCCCCCTGTCTAATTAAATTCCTACATCAAAACTGAGAGCAGAAAATACACAGGCAAAGAGAGGAGAGGGAGAAGCAGAGAGAGATGTAGGGGGGCGGATGGAGGGAGGGAAAGAGATCAGAGTGTAAGAACATATTGAGCGAAATCCAAGCCTGGTGATGGAGATCGGATGATGACCTGAGGGTATCTAGAGGGAAAATCCATGAAAGGGCATCGGAACAAAGGTGGAACTCAGGCAAATCGTTACATTTTTTATTTCTGAGGTGGAAGATTAGACAGATACAGGTGAGAAATATGTAGCAGGGAGAAATACAAATTACAGTGAGCCAGACCAAAGAAGGAGAGCAAGGTTGCAGCAGACAGACAAGAAGTGTGGTACATCTAATCATGCTACATTTATTCAAAAATGTGTCTCCACTGTGTGTGTGCAGATTAAATCCAGCCCACTGTATGTACTATGCATTTTGTCCCACCAGTACAATATGTTAACACAGGTAACTGCCAAAACAAGACCAAAGATGAAATTTCATTTGGACTAAGATGAACCACTGGACCTGCACATGGCAGTCTAGTGGAGGGATGAAACACCGTTTTCCATGGGAAATTCCATTTGCTGCAATACTGAATGGCAGCATGAAAGTAATCCTTGTGTTAAATACATTTAGGTCTCTAAACCATTTCAACTCTAGGTCCTCTTTTGTCCCCGTGAGAGATGATACACAGAGGTTCACATTTATAATTCATAATCCAGTATTGAGCCATTCATCAAATCATAAAGGGACATGGTTCCCGCATTTGAAAAAGAAAAAAGAAAAAAAAAAAAAAAAGCTGAACAGTGAAAGCAGCAGCCGATGTACTCACCGATCATAACCCAGACATTTTGCGCGCTCGGATTGATTTAACGGTCTGATTAAATTACCTGGAAAAGGTTAAAAGTATCCATTACCAGCTAACATGCTTTTGTTATTGAATATGAAGAAAAAAAAAAAAAAGGGAATGCAGCTGCACAGAGTAACAATAAAGCCAAACTGTATCCTGGAGGCAAAAATATACCAAAGTATGCAGAGAGAAAAACACATGCTGGATGAGAAATATCACAGTGTGCAGAAACAAGGTGGAGACAAACAAGGGTGTAAAAAGAAAGAAAGAGTAACAGAACTTATACTATACTTATGTCAGACTTTGGCCTTGAGAGAAAAAGAAAACTTCGGCTCTGAATCGCATATGTTTTGGGGAAACTCAAAGCATATATGGAGATTTCTTTCTTTTTTTTTTTTTTTCTCCCATTCACACTCCAGAAAAGAACAAGGAAAAAATTCAAAGTATGTCAGAAAGCGCTTCCACAATCTCTCAGCTGTGTAACAACAGAAGAGACGGAGTGGGAGGCGGTGAGAAGAAAGGGACGGGCGAATTACAAAAAAAAAAACGCAAAAGAAAAAAAAAAGAATGGAAGGAAAGAGGAGCGAGGAAAGGAGAGGCAGGCTGGGAGAGACGGAGGGTGGACAGAGGAAGGGAAGACGAGAGAATCGCAGGAGAGGAGGGAAGGCCACCGGAGAGGTCACTTCTGCTGTTAATAATTTATCCTTTAAAACCAGTCTGAGGCTTTAATTGGTGCTGTGGCTTAATCCTGGAACACACATACACAGGCGAACACACACCTCGGGGAGCCTCTTAACAGCTGTGCTCCAGCTAAATTGGCTACAGTGCAGCAGCAGCAGCACCAAGTTCCCTCCAGGTATAACACAGTCAGCCAACACAGCAATACCAGGCCTGCCAACTGCCTCCCCTGGATCTGGGCGCGACACTCACGCCTCTCAGCCTCCGTCTATCTCACGCTCGCTGTCACGCTCTCAAAAGGAATCTTACGGCGAATCAAAACTACAAGACATAAGTCCCCTTGAACGTCTGTTAGCAGCATAAACACTCGGCTCGGTTCAGCGGGAATCTGCGTTGAGCTGAGGAAGACGTTTGCGCGGAGCCGGGGGTTTCGAGTCGCGCGGCTCGGATTAGAGTCATTCATTTGATGATTCGAGGCTTGACTCAGCGTGGAGGAAGCTCACGTGTCTCGAATTGAATTTGCGTTTTCAGGGCTGAAGACGTCATTACAGTTTGAATTACGGTGGAAAAGTGTGAATCACATGAAAACCGATTTGCAGCTCCTTTTTTTTTTTTTATTTGAACCTTTTATTACACGGTCCTTTATGTGCCTGCCCCAGGACCCAAAAGACACATTCACAACCTTTTTTGATGGTTTCCAAATTGCACAGACATCAATGAGAAAATGAGCTGGCTTTTCCTGTTGCTGAAAAGTTAACTGGAGTCGGTTGAGAGGTAAAATGTTCACTTGCAGCAGTTTTCATTTTCAGATTCCTAACTATTGTGTAGTGTGGTGCAGCAACTGTTTATCAAACGAGATCAGTGTAAGCACAATTTATTTCCCGGCTCCTGAGAAAAAGATGAGTCTGTACATGCCCAAACTGCCTAAATTGTGTGGTGTAAAGCAACCAGAAGTCAGCAGTTTCCATCCAGGCTTTTCTCTGCTTATTAAACCCATAATCAGGCCCTGCTAGTAAGGTGCTGGCACTTACAGTAAAACATTTCAAAAGAACTGTTGAAGAGGTGCTCAGTCCAGGGAACTGAAGTTAACAGCAATTGTAAAAAAGGTTCAGGGCGGCAACTTAATCCCCTCAATCACCATTATTCGCCTATGTGTTTCTGAGCATGCTGTTTCATTGTCCATTGGTATTACCTTAAGCAATACCACTTGGGGATTTTGAAAAAAGTGAAGGGAAACATAACCCCCGAATGGATGTCATGCAAAAATATTTTGCATTTATTAAATTCATCCAACATTGTCTCCTTTAAGCTCTGGGCAGCTGCGGGGGTTCTGGCGGTCTTATGTTTGAGCCCGAAGGCTGAAGAGTGCTTTTACCTCCCCCATGCCCTATCCTTACATAAAATCAGCTCTGTTGGTGAGATAAGCGCCACGGCCTTCACATGATCCAAGGGGAAGCCCCGCTATCTGGACTGCATTTTCTCTCATATGCTAGGCTTCTGCTTTCTCCCCACAACCCAGATTTCTCCGACAAACTGTTCAATAAAAGCACTTATCCTTCATATTAACCATGCTGCCGTTAATCTGACAGCCTGTCTGATCAATCAGTCAATCAAAGCTCTCTCTGACAGCGGCTGAACCTTAGGCAGTCTATATGCTCGCTCAATATTTTGCTAATGTTCCCTCTGCTCTAAGGGTGAACATGTATCTCACTTTGTAATACCTCTTTCTCATAATAACTATTTGTGTCATCATCATGAACCTCAGCATACATGCATTAAGCTAGCTAACTATACTGTATGCAGCCTCTCTCTTCCACAACGCTTCAGAGAGAGTGTGTACTACAGCGGTAAAATTTGAGTATGAGACAAAACTGGAAGTTGTTCATGAAAGTAGCTCCCCTTGGAAAAAGAATAAATAAGCGAGGCAGGAGATGGCAATGCTAGCTGTGCACGGGGATATGCTTTTTTGCAACGCCCCAAACTGTGATGGGATGCTGACAAAACCTAAACAATGAGTCCGCAGCTAGCTAGCGTTTGCTAGGCCTTCAAGAAGTGGTTTCCAGTAGGATTTATCTACATGACTGCAAGGAGAATGGGGATGTGGGGAAATGACCGGATATCCGTCTTCACTTCAAACATCAGCTTTAGGCATGGCTTGGAATATTGATGCTTTTAACATCCGCCATCGTACAATATAAGACTGTAACCGCTGCTCCAGTTTCTATTTCATAAATGTGGTTTACTGGGTCATTCTTCACTGCTCCTGTATTTGTGGGGATCCTGCATGCGCTTTGGTGCCGCCATTCTGTTCTCCACCCAGTCCCACTACTTCTGCATATTGCAAGAGCTCTCTGCAGCAGAGGAACACCACGCCTTCCTTCAGCATCAGCACAGCCTCCGTCTCTAGGAACACATGAACGTTTCCCATCATTCTTTCTCTTAAGTAATCCAGCAGGCAAGATATTTTGGCTTTCTTTTACGCTCTGTCATGTGTTAAATGCTTTACACGCTGCAGTTGCACATAGGCAAGGACAGCCAATAGCATTATGTGTCCAATATGCAACACTCAGTTAGCATAATGATTTTATTGGCTGTCACCTGTGTCACCGCTCAGAGTATAGCAATGCTAACCGGATGCCGTCACAGCAGTCGCTGCAATTTTAAAGCTATGAATCAGGCCTAATTAACATAACATTAATTAATCTGAGACGCTGCGTGACGGTATGCAGTCGCCGTGTTTCACAAATACCCCCCCGATGTGTCGGCTCACAATGTGGCGAAAAGTGCCGCGCGTACAGATGAGAATTACATTTCCACCTTGAGAATGAGATTTGCAAAGTGAGATAAAAACTAGTCCAAGAGTTGCTGCAGTCCAAAAACTCCCAGACAGTGAGGTTATCAGCCAGACCCCGGCACCATGAGAATACATAGTGTCTCCCAAATCCTATTGTAGCATGAAATGTCACAGCACATTAGCTACAAGAGGGATTACCCTTCCTTGAAAGTAAAAGAGGGAGGGAGGGAGCCATTCAGGGGGGATAGGGAAAGAGAGGGAGGAGAGAGAGAGGGAGTGTAACACACATAGAGCCTGTGGGAATGTGTATGTGAAAATGTGCTGGTGCATACAGGTAAGTGTGGGGTGAATATAAACTAGTTCATGCTCTGTAATTGTATTGGTATGTCCTTGCAGCCTATTTTCCCCCATACCCACTTTTCCTTTTCTCTTCGCTTCCCATCCCTCCCTCTCTCACTCTCTCCCCCCCCTTCATGCCATTGGCCATGATAATCTCTAGATCTTGATTTGGCTATGCTGATGAATTATGCACACACACACACAAGCACACATACACTCACACACGCATGCACACACAGAGGCATAGAGCTTATCTATGGCTGGGAAGTTGAGCCTGGTTGGCAGACAGACCAACAGCTTGTGGCTGTGCTTTGGAAGAAAGGAAGCGACTCCCTCTGTTGATTTGTCTCTCCTCTTTCTCTCCACTTTCCTCGCCTCCATCTTCCTTCTGTCTGTGTTTGTCACTCGCTCTGCAGCTCTGTCGGACTACCTGTTTCTGACGGTCTGTCTGCCGAAAAGGCGTGTCCGTCTGCGTTAATGCCTCTCTTGAAGCTTATACAACAGGTCCTGCCCCTCTGACACCATGTCATGTCTGATTGCATCTCTCTTTTGCATTATCCAGCGTGTTTAATCTTTAATTTCCTTTTTTTTTTTTTTTTTAACATTTTCACTTTACAGTTGCCTTAGCACCCTGGCAAAATTGCTGTACCCATAAAATGATCCTGCAAGGGAGAAGTTAAAAGGCTTTTTTTTCTTTTTTTTTTTTCCAAGACCAGTCAGAGTGAGTATTGTAGAGGAGTTGTGATATGTAAAGGGGGTGACATGAGGCACTTGAAAAGATGAGTTTTCAGCTCACGGCAGAAGATGGGGAGTGACGCTGACTCCGACTTGAGCGAGAAGGGCAGTCCACCATCGGGAGCCGGGAGATCTTTGATCCAAACAACTCTCACTTTATAAGCTCTTTTTCTAAGCTCCTCATATTTTCATCTGCCCCCCTTTCTTCTGCCTCTCTGCTTTATCTGCGCCTTTTTTCTCCCTCTCATTGGATCTCTGCTTTTTCTCTCTCTCTCTCTCTCTCTAACTCTGCTTCTCTCCTGTGCTCCTTCCCTCTTGTCTCGGGTGTTTGTGCTTGACCTTTTGCGACCCGGCGTCCTCTGTGGATGTATAATCCACCGGACACCTTCTCTTGACTGTAACCCGCACCTCCTGGCTCTGCTCCACTTTAGTGCCTTTGTGAATATGAGGTGAGCTCTAAGCTCAAGTCGCGGAGATCACAGCGGAGGTTCACTGAACGTCCGTAATGCTCGGCGTAAACTGCAGTGTCTCTGTGACTGCGATAAAACTAAAAGTAGCACAGAGGGAGAAGAGCTGGGCGATATGGACAAAATCAAGCATCACGATATCTTCCTCTGAATACTTTGTTATATGTGATATTGTAGGGATTAATGCTTTCATAAGATATTTACACACAAGATAATTTTGATAAACAATCATTAGTGATGTGGAAATGATGACCAAGCAGGTAGAGGGAAAAAAACAGCTCAGCTAGAATAATCTAGTAAGTTGAAAAAACTGCATCTCTTTACTATAACACAGAATCTAATACAATATGTATCACAATACATGGATCACGATACGATTTGTGTCATGATACAGTGCAATACTCTACAGAATTGACTGAAAATATATAAATAGAGCTTAAAATACAAGCTAATTCATATCACCTGGATAGACCTATAAAGTATACAACATATATGATCATTCAAGTGACTTTAAACAATTGAATTCATGATTCCCATTCCAATTTATTAAAACAAAATTAGTCCAATGCACTCAGTTCACAATGTACTAAATGATACAAAAGAAGGAGCTAGAAAATCTGCATAATATAGCAAATAATATGATACACAGCTGTATTGATTTTTTTAACAACTCTAATTTTACAATATCCAATATCCCATATATCCCATATTTCAATTTAATACCGATTGCTCAGCACTTTGACAGAGTATCCATTATCAGTTATCAATTGCATGTTTCTCGTCCTCCTCTCTCTCTCTCTGACTCAAGCCTGTATGCCCTGACTGGTGTGTGCAACAAGCAGGTCTGTGTCTGGACTTAACAACAGAGTCCATTACAGATTTGCACGGCCTTCTTGGAAAACAAGCCCCTGGATCAGCTTGCTGCTGTGCACTGAGAATCCAGTCCTTTAGTGTGATGCAAAACTAAGATGTTCCAATAAACATACACAATCTGGAAGATTTATCGCAGCAGAACACCGAGATGAAACTGTTATCAAATCTGCTTGTCAATCAAAGGTATTTTTTTCTCAGTGAGATAAACCAAGAAATGCCAAACATGTATCAATCTGGAAGCAAAAAAAAAAAAAGATGTTCAAGTTTGACAGTATATTGTCTACAAGAATCATCCACTTATTGTATGCCTTGTATGCAGGTGGTTCTCCCACAATACTGGCTGAGTGTCCCCATGCCATTGATTTCTCTTTGAGAAGCAGAGAGGAGTGAGTGAGACTTCTGCTGAGAGGATAATGCTAGGGTTGGTTTTGGTAACAGTGCCACGGTTAGTATTTTCTTTCACAGCCGGAAACTGAATGCTCTTGTGCTGTACTCAAAGCATTCACTGCATCTAATCTGACAGTTGACAGTTGTTGTTGTTGTGTGTGTGTGTGTGCGTGTGTGTGTGTGTGTGTGTGAATACATTGATTTTATTACACATGTACATGCGCACGGGCACACACACACACACACACACACACACACACGCACACACATCCATGTCTCACCATTTATTTCTTCTTGTGTGCATGCAGGGTGTGTAAGGTAACAAAGTCTAACAGATAAAATAATGTACTTTTATGGGACAACTACACATGTAAAGCAGTGATGATTTGTGTGTAATAAATAACATTTATGTATTAAGTAACAACATCTGCTATGCGGATTTATTTCCTTTGTCTAGATTGAAAAAATAAAGTTTTAGTGTCATTCTGTCACACTAAATCTGGTATTTTGCATGTGAAGAACAGAAATCTTTCCACACACACTTTCCTGTTAATAAACAGTTCGGTTACTCATGAAGACAAGTCTGGACTAGTATTTCACTGAAATCTTTTCCTATTATGAAACAAATACCTGACATTTGAAAACAAATTTACAAATGTTAACATAATTCTTTTCAGGGTGTGGCTACATTTGTTTCTTAACCTCCAGTGACACAAAAATAACTGTAGTACAAGGGAGGCTTTTGGGCAATGGTGAATTGTTAACATGTCAAATGTTGACTGTGAGGTCAAACTGTGTTGTCAAATAATGCACTGTCTCGATATTTGCTAAAATAAGGGTTATATTTGTCATATTTTGTTCTATAAAGTGGCCAACCCATTTCAAAGCACCTCAAAGCACAGAAAAACATTTGCTGGGAGACAAAACGAAAACAAAAACAAAACTGCAACAGTGAATTACGAGTAAGGAAAGTATTACAGAATAGGAATATCACAATAACATTGTAGCATTTACTGAATACGATGATGCGAGCGTACTCAGATGTTTTGGGAAATCCAGTGCAGCCCAGCCAAGTTAAACAGTGTTGGAATGAGTCAGTCATTCTGAGTCATAGGTCAACCCAAAAACAGCACAAATGACAGCTGGAAAGCCACAGCCAGACACATGCTGGCTCCAATGTCAAGCATTTAACAATGTCACCTCTCCATTTAATTAGAATCTTATTTATGCTAATGATGATTCTTAAAACTGCTGTAGGTAACTTTGTAGAGTGAAATTTTGTCTGAAATTTAACCTCAAACAGCTCAAACAGCTCCCACCTGAGACTCAGAAGCTCCACCAAGTGCTTCCTACCCACGTGCACGCTCCTGCATGCTCGTGCATGTGCGTCCAATGCTGATGCAATGGGGGATTAAGAATTAACCAGTCAGCTCCCTTCTGTACTACTCTGTAGCTATGGTAAGCTAAGTTAACGTACTGTGGCTCTGTTAGGCTAAGCTAAGTCAGGGAAACGAGCTTACACAGCAGCAGTGCATGATGGGTGTGCACGAGATGTGATTGGTGCTGAGGTAGCGACGCTTCCTTGAGGTGATTGAATGTTTAGATTCGGACCGGACAGGTTTTAACAAATGAGATTACAGCCAGAGGAGCAGCTCGGAAGATTTTTTTCTCAGTGCATTTAGTTTGGCTCGACCTTCTGTGCATAATAGTGATTTGTCAAAACTGTGAAGTAAAAACGTTACCTCCACAAGCTTTAAGGGAAAACCTAAATATTGCAGCATCAAATGTAGAAAGAATATATGCACACAGACACACACTAGCTATGCCACTACATGCAAATGCTTTCATTAAGTATGCAAATTCTGCATGGTTTTGACAGCTGACTATGTGCATGCTAAGAGGACAACGCTGTCTTGCAACACCTGCAGATACATGAATGTATAGGTGCACAAACATGCAGCTGCTGCCTCTCAGGGCTTACAGGGAGTAAGAGTGATGGAATATGCAGAATGTGCCACATATAGCAAAGTCCTATGTCTATGCTAAAGTTCCAGTGGTTCAACAAGAGAGGATGCAAGGTGATCAAGCTATGAGTGGCACTGATGGCACTAAACACTTAAAAAAAAACAAGTCAACCTGTGCTCCTTCCAGAGGGAGACATCAGAGTAAATAGGATAGTAAAAATGTCTACCCTTATGAGCTGTTAAGGGAGCAGCAGCTGGAGGTTAAGGCTAACTCTTACCTTGCGTAAATAATAATAGGCGATTACCTGCTGTGGTGACTGGTGTGGTCCTGCTAAAATGGACAAACAGCTGTGGCCAAAATGTGACAGCATATGACTTCCTTTTCCAGTTTCGTAAACAGTGTTTTATGCCCCATTTTGACGGTGATGATGATGATGATGGTGAAGCTGACTGCATCAAACACCTTGTCAGCAATCACCGAGCCTCTGCAGCTGCTCTTTCTGGTCTCAACTTTGGCAGAAGAGCAGCCGAATGAACATTCAATATTTGAACGAGCAAGAGGCTGCTTGACTTGTCTTATTTTATAAGCAATGTTAACCGCTTTTGAAGCCGTTACTTTGTTCAAGCGAAATCAAGCGCACCTCTCGCAGTTCAAATATTGAAAAATGTTTTTCAAATGTTATTTTTACCCTTGCTTGTCAGTCTCCTCCACACGGAGATTAACATGCAAAGACAGTTCTGCAAATCACTTAGCCAATGAACTATTAGAATAGGAGACTACCTTGCCTTTAAGCAGTAGGGTGTCTGGGTGGCGGGGGGTAGAATATTCAGTAACTCAGCCTCCCACTGACAAGTTTCAAAGTATATATAAAAGACTTCTGCAGCATTTTCTGGTCAACTCCCACTGAGGACGGAGCATGCATGTAAAAACCAGAACTTCAACTAAACAATGCAATACCATGTGCACAGTACAGCCTTGTACTGTATGTTGCAGAGATGTCAGTACAGTGATCACTGCTCTCAGTACAGCTACAGTTGTCATAGTGGTTGTGGTTGGCGCTGCTAATTCTGTTGCATTACAGTATTGCTGCATCAATATCAGCAGCAATGTGACCACGTGCAATACTAAAGACAGCACAGACTCATATGCATCTGCACCTTCACAGGTCTTCATGTTGTCACACAAGGTCTATCACACACACACACACACATGCAGAGCACAGAGTGTGCTGAAAGGCCAGGCAGTACAGCAGGCCTTGGTGGTGCAGTGTGTGTGCCAGCCTAATCTAGTGAGGCCTTTTATCCCTCTCCTCCCTCCACTTCCACTTAAATCAACACTTCACTGAGAGCTACAAAGCTAGTTTGCACCCTGACACACACGTACGCAAGTGCACGCACGCACACACACACACAGACGCGTACATACGCACACACTTCTCCTCCTCCATTGTTAGTCTCTGTTTATCTCTCACTTTGGCTCTCTCTCCTCATCTCTCTCTCTCAGACACAAGCAAAAACCCACATCTAACACATGCACACACACACACACTCTCTGTACCAAAACATAGCTGCACACACAAGCAGAGACACACACACACATACACAAAACTTCGACAAAGGCTGGTAGTCTCTGAGGAGCGCGGCAGTGTGAATGAATAGAACAGTGTAGCTTAACAATCTGTGCCCAGTGAACCAAGTTCGCCACTGACCAGGGAGAGGATGACAGCGCTCTGTGAGTTGGTACCCCGGTAAAGTAGCGATGTGCTCGGAGCTAAGTGTGTATACAGTGCTGGCCATTATAGAGGTCTGAAGTCCCCATATACTGAATTAGAAGCACAGGATTTCCCAAACGATTCCTCGTGGGGTTGAGCTGAACAACAGGGCCGCAAAGGCATGCAAGAGTTGGTATTTTTACAACGTTCACATCTGTAAGTGCACGTCTTTATTTGTAAAGGTCACAAATCACAAGTCACAAATGCTGCTGCAGCCCGCCAACAGACAACACAACGCTGAGCTTCTGTCATGTTATCTTGAAAGAAATCATATCAGAGGATAAAATTGATTAAATGTGCACATGAGAAACAAACAAACAAAAAAAAATACATGAATTGATACACATACACAGATATGTGGGCATACACACACACACACATAAACACACAAACAGGAGGGTCCCCCACAGGCATTCGACCTCTTTAAAGGTCCTGCAGAGGAAATATAAACAGCTCACTTTCAAGTGTCATTAGCGACCATTCAATTTGGACACGCTCCCTGCAATCAGTACCCAGCCTCTGTTTGGACTGCCTCGACACATGCACACATACACATTTGCACACACAAACACACACACACACAGTTATGCACGCAGCTCTGATAAAAGCATGAGAGCTCAGTAAAGTAATTTGACTGGGGCCCAACAAAAGGAGTGTTTTCACAGGATAATCCCAGGCTGGGACTGCAGGGGTTCTCTCTCTCTCTCTCTGTGTGTGTGAGTGCGTGCGAGCACCCTGGAGAGTGAATGGCTCTATGCTTGTGTGTGTGTGCGTGTACATGTGTGATTGTGTGTGTCGGATCAAGCTGAGTAGGGAGGGTTTTATTCAGGATTTCATTAGCAGGGAATAGGAGATGTTTGGCCTGGCCAGACACCTCTGGCTCTGGTACAAGACTGTGTAACCTAACTAAACTGTCTGTTACAGCACAAACACTGTGTGCTGCTTTTATCCAGTTTATTTGCGTTTCTTGGTATATTCCTCTCAGCCCGGGAGAAAGAGTATGGAGGTTAAGCCCTGGAGTTTGTTCATACTTGGATTCCTCCTGCTGCTGGCGTGTTCCCTGTGTGCGTACACACTTCAACATGTGTAAGCATTTATACAGTACCAGTGGGCCTCAGTCAGTGAGGTAAGGCGCTGGGTTTCAATCCCCAGCTAATAGGAGGGTCCTCCACAAAATGACCAATTGTTTCATTTCACTATAATTAAATTCACTTGAAATTGTTACAATGCAAAAATAACGTATGAGTGATTATTTTAACATTATATTTTAATCCCACCTCTTTGAATCTCTCTGTCATTGTTCAAGTGGGAATTGTAAATGATTTAATACTTAAAGGTGCACTACGCAAATTTGCCAAGGTCGGTTAAGTGAGCACCCTTTGGATTCAACTGACAAAAAAAATTGAATAAGCACATTATTTGATGCTTGAGTGTACATGGTTCTTAAATAAGTAAATGACATGTTTAGCATTGTTGAAGTGCATTCTGGGAAATGTAGGAAATCACAAACTGAAATGGGAGTAAACGAGA
This sequence comes from Holocentrus rufus, assembly GCA_900302615.1. Taxonomy (NCBI): domain Eukaryota; kingdom Metazoa; phylum Chordata; class Actinopteri; order Holocentriformes; family Holocentridae; genus Holocentrus; species Holocentrus rufus. Next base: position 27,362 of record OMLF01023462.1, read on the forward strand.
CAGGTTGAGGGAAGATGGGAACAAATAAAAGTAAATTGCAGCACTTTCACTCAAAAATAACTGCTGGAATGCATTAAACATTACAAATGGACGGTATATAACAGAGTAAGAGTATCCAAGGGTGGGTTTTCACTTAATTATTCCCAACCTGCGCTGCCTTGTGAGAGTAAAAGACATAAAACGGCGGTTACAAGGCTGAGAGAGACGGATAGCGAGAGAGAGAGAGAGAGAGCGCAACAGAGACAAAGAGAGATCAGGGCGAGAGTGAGAGACAGAGAGAGATGGAGGGAAGCAAGAGCTAAGTAGGATAAGGAACGACATGCGAGGGGAAAATCCCTCAGGCTATTCTTTCAATTATCTCTCTGGTCCCTGGGGTAGGGATCACTCGCCCACCAACACACACACACCCACACACACACACCAGGGAATACACATGCTGAATGAAAAATAAGGATACTGAAAAACACTGATTAAAATCTCAAGCAGATAGTTATACCAACAACAATCCACACAATGCACAAGATGTACAACAAAACCACAATTTCAGGAATGCAAATGAAAAATCTACCTTTTTCTTTTTTAAAAGAATATGCAAGGCTTATTTTTTCCTTCTTGTTTCTATTCTTGTTTAACATGAATATTTACAGCCTCCGGGCTCCAATATATAATGAAATGAAATAATGTAATAATGGTAAATTACACTCATTATTCTGTGTCATCGTCCACTATACTGCGTGCTGGAGCCACAGGTCATGGGTGGGCACCGAGATATTAACCGTCTGAAAAATGTGACACCTTTCTCTGAGGTTATTAATGCTCGCGTGAGAGAGAGAGAGAAAACTCTCTTGAGCAATTTACTTTAGGGACAGAAACATTTCAGATGATGTATTTTGTGTATTCTTCATTTGTTTTAAAGGGAGACAAAATGCAGAGAAACGGTGATCGGTAAATCAGCATTAAAACATGGACAGAATCTCCCTCTATCTGCGAAGATATAGTCTACACCCTTGTGCGCACACACGCAATTAAAGCAGCCAGAGGTTGTGATCTTTGTCTCCACCTTTATATCGCACCAATAAAGTCTGTCAGGCATTTAGTGCAGGGCATTACAAGCCAGCGTCCTGATAGCGAACACCAGAGCGGTTCATCTCCGAGAGCTCTGACATCAACAGGAGTCTTGGACATTTCTCAGGCCTGTAGTGGTTTTTTTTTTGCTTCCTGTAAGTAAATTTAGCGCTGAAGACGATTTGCCAAAACATCTGCTTATTGACTGGAACTGTATTTGTTGCCAGAAGATATTAGATTATTGGACATTCTATCAGGAAGCGTTGGGGACTGCTGGAGCCCTCAGCAATTTCCGTGGTATAACTGTTTGAGGTAGAGGGCTCTGACAGGGGCTTTTAAGAGGCAGAGAATCCATTAGACATAGGTCGCTACAAAGTGGCCAACTATTAAAAATGCAGCAGCACCATTATTCCCTGACCCAGCTCACAACTCCTGTCTCCTCTCGCTGTATCGCTCTCTCTCTCCCTCCCTGGATCTCCATCTTTTTTATTCGGGAGGAATTCTCTTTACTGCGGCCATCTGTTCTCTTTTTGATATATCTTCATTCCGCTCTCCTTCACGTCCTCTTTCTCCTCGATCTTTGTCTCCCCTCCATTCCTCTCTCTCTTTCTCCTCCACCTCCACCTATGTTCTATTTCAAAAACAGGCAAGGGCGAGCCTCTCTCTCACCCCTTTCCATGCGGGTTGCTGACTCGCTCGGGCTTTTTTTTTCCCTCTCCTGTTCGATATGAGCGAGGCATCGGTCAGCGTCCGCTACTGTACTGGGACAAGAATAGAACAGCCCACGGAGAATAATAAATGGACATATATGGGTGGTTAGGAGAGTCCCTTTTAAGCAGTAAAACTACCCAGGCCCGGCAAAGTGAGCAGATGGTAGGAGAGAGGGAGAGAGAGCCCAGAACGCAGTGGGTGAGAGGCTGAAAAAGACAGAGAGGCAGAGAGAAAGTAGGGAAGGGAGGGAGGGAGAGGATGGGGTAGGGCATTACAATAGGGCAACATATGGCCACTCTCTATTCTTTAAATTGGCATATAATGCTATCAAGAGCAGATATGATAGCCAAACAGAATGGCCGGACTTTAAACAACAAGTGCATGATGAAAATTGCCGGAGTCGGTTGTCAAACTACGACTGACGCAAGCAGGGAGATGTGAGAAGAAACAGGGGCACGAGCGGAGAAGAAGGCTTGTTGTGCTATAAACCCACTGCCCTCCGTTTACTTCACACACACACACCTGCTCATTTTCTGTACATGTGTGCGATGTGCACTGCATAATTTATAACTGCCATTTCTGCCAAGGTGCGGTGCTTTATGTTTGGCAGGAAGAGGAAGTGAAGGAGGAAGGAAGGGAGGGAGGAAATGGATGGATGAATGAGTTGTTTTGTGTGTTTGTGCGTTGCATATGGTCGTGTTGTGTGTGTGTCCCTCTTTCTCTTCTGCCTTTATGACGTTTCCTCATCATTGACCACTGACCACATTTATTTCCCGCATAAGAGAGACTAATTGAATGTGAAAAGCTCATTTTTGAAGGGATAGAATATTCTATTTAGATGTCCGGGCGTGTCCGCATGTGTCATTACTTTGATATCAGCTGAATGCTGTTTCTCATTACCCTAATTAAAGCTCCTTGTGTGCCGCTGAGCATATTAGCACACTGATCTGCAGCGAACTAATGATCGGTTGGTTGATAATGTGAATGTGTGGCGTGTTTTCCAGCCAAATCCCGAGCCTTCCTCTCATCTGGCTCTCAGTGATTATCATCAAAGATTCTCATCCGCAGTCAATCATCATCAGGGGCGAAATGGGTGAAAACAAAACTTGAGCGGGTTTGCATACAGGAGCACAAACAAGCGTGCATGTGCAGGCGCGTTACTCGCATGTATGCCTAGGAGCATGCACAGGAACATGTAAGATCACTTATGCATGCATGCGCGCACGATAAGGACGGCAGCAACAGCCCTCGAGTTGTGTTGGAGAGATGAGATGTGGAGGTTGAAATCAGCGAAGACGGACAAAAAGGTATAGGAACAATTTTGATCAGGGTAAGATAAGGAGGAAGAGCCCTTGATTTGTCTCGATAAGTGATGTGCTCGCATGTGAAGTGCTTGTTCTTAGTGCCGTTCGTCCAATTTAGGTGATTTACATGTTCATGTTTTAACTGAAAATGAAGAATGACATGCTCGTCTGTGGGGGAAACGGGGGAAATTCTACAACCCTTGGCTCTATGAAATGCTTTCAGAACCAATTGGAAAAAAAAAATACATGATTGTCAAACTAAAAATAAGGCTGTTTTTCTTAGTTCTTGAAAAGCTGACATTTTGGAGAAGGTTTTCACTCGGCAGCAGCGGTGTGTATTGCCTTCCACATTTGTCAAAAATGCAACATGTCGGATTTTGTCATTATTGCTGTGAAATTAGCTGTGATGACACATTCCACCACCAACACGGGGGAAAGAAAAAAAAAATAAAAAAACTCAGCTGTCACAGTTACAAACACTAGTCTCAATAATCTTCTTTTGTACTTTCATTTGGTCCAATTAGGGATTTCACAGACTTGATTTCCTGCAAAATCTAAGAATACGCAAGAAAACGCTTCCAGTAGATTGCTAAATCACATCCTAAGCGGCGCGGCAGGCATCATACAGTATGCAAATTGAGAGTGGCTCACAGTGGCAGTTGGGAAAATCCGACTTTTGAGGAGAAGAGATTATACTTTAGAACTATAGAGCCGCAGTATAGATTGGAGGGGTAAAGTCCCTGTGCTGTACCCTCTGGTTAAACTTCAACAAACCGCACATGGAAATGCAACAATGCAGCTGCACTTGAGCGTTAACCCTCCCCGCCGACCCCCTTAGACCCTCTTACAGCCATGATTAAGGGCCACTAGGCTCGCATAAGAGGCCACACAATCCTTCCCCACCCCCCCGCTAATGTACACTAACTGTACCTATAGCCCATTATAGAGGCAGGGAGAGAGCCATTCTCTTTTTAATAGCCACGCATTTACACACACTCTGTCATCTGGCTGGGCATTGTTAGTTTAAGCTCGTCATTTCTTAACCGCCTGTGTGTGAAGATGGTGTATGTGTTTGTATGTGAGTGTGTGTGTATGCGTCTGTTTAAATAAGGCTATTGTAAGGCAGAGAAGGTAGCACGGCTGCGCTAACAATACAAATCCACACACGCGCACGCACGCACACACACACACACACACACACACACACACACACACACATGCACATGCACATGATTGATTTCCACAGGAGGAGAGCCTCCACTCTCTGGAATC
>OMLF01023465.1:6947-32570 GCA_900302615.1 Holocentrus rufus
CAAAAGAGGGAAAAAAGCAAAAAAAAAAAAAAAAAAAAAAAAAAACATCAAAGGCTGAGTGTTTACACAAAGGCAAGAAGCCTAGATCTTGAGTGCTGTCCTATACTTGTTTATTTGTTTAGGTATTTTATGTAAGGAAAAAATAAATACATAAGAAAAAATAAATAAATAAAAAAAATTACTTAAAGTTAAACACTTCAGGCATGTATTGTGTGACTTGCCACTGAATACTTTTTTGTGATCTCCCATTTATCCCAGAAAGGGAAAATCTCTTTTGCTTGCCCCGCTCCACAGCAAGGTCAGATCAGCAGAATAGAGCCACTGGTGCTACAGAGATTTTTGCCTGTTTTGATGTTTTAGTCTTTGAAACAGGGAGCTGGCCTTGGTGTTCTGAACAACATGCTATACAACACCTCCCGTCACCCACTCTGATGTATCTGAAACCTTTCAGACAGAATAATGTGTTCACATTTGCAGGTATTGTCTGTGTCTGCCACCTACATCTCATAAACATCATGTTGCCCTCCATCCTTTCTCAAGCACATCGTCAGCCTCCAGTTTTTCCCTGATTGTTTTTTTTTGTTTGTTTTTTTTTTCAGTTCTTGGGTGTTCTTGCATTTGGCCAGCTGGTAATTTCTAGCCTTTCCAGGTGAAGGAGGCGATAATGATTCCGCCTGCCCTGAAGTAACAAAGCACAACATGAAAGAAATATATGGAAAAGAAGGTTGAGACTGTGCAAAATCTTGTAAAAATATGTTGTTGATATGAATACACTTGAGGTTCTTTGGCTCAGCACGAGGCGCTAGGTAACACAGCTAATAGGTAGCACAGGGCATCGTGTGGAGAAATCGCCCAAACACTCCAAATTGTTGCCCTTTGAAGGAGGTCACTCCAAGGAGTCATACAGAGACATGAAATGAAAGTAAATAGTTACAGAAGCTCACCTTAAATAAGTTAGATGGCCTTATGCAGTTTTTATACTTGAACACCTGTCCATATTCTTCACATAGAAAAGATGACTGAAACTGCCAAAAACCTCAAACTAAACATCCAAATAAATATATTGTAAATAGGACACTTAAGGAGATCTGGTTATGATTCTCTTTTATTCATTCTTTTGTCTGATTTATAGACTGACCCCTAGTTGGTTTGCATTGTAACACGAGGTGTGTTGTTGAGAAAGCAGCTTCTCATCTGCAGGGGAATTCTGTTCAGTACAAATACTTTATTGTTCGTTATTAATGCAAGCAATAGCAGAAAAATGTCTTTGTCAAGGCGGCTCACATAAAGACATTCAGAGACACATACGGCTCACATAAAAGGACGCTCACATAAAAGAATAGGTGTTCTTTTGTAGCTCTGTAGCTCACATAAAAAAATCCACATGCATACATATGCTTTAAAGAGAGAACCAGTGGGTAAAAGACTGAGAACAGTGCCAGTGGAGTTCAGTAAGTCCACAGGTTCACAGCTGCTGATGAGCTGAGCAATAGATCTGGATCTGAATCTGAGTGTCCTCGCTGCATAAAATCTCCACCATACCACGTTATTTGGTCTCAGTTCTAAAATCTTGTTTTTCTTAAGAAAAAATCCTGAAACAATTAAAACTCCTCATAAAACCACTGGGACTCTCTCATCCCAGTGACAGATTTTTTCACTTCTTCTCAGGGAAATAAGGTTTTAGTGCTATGACACTAAATGACTAGTCAGTGTTCTTTGACACCTCATACATTTCACCAGAACTTGTGGAATTCATTAAGGTAATTCACATGTTACTCGGCACACATTTGTTTCTGCCTGTGAAGCTGTAACAAGCGTTTGTTTGCAGCGATTCCCCATTGCAATGTACTGAATTTAATATCAGCTGATGCAGTTAAGAATAGGCCTATCTGTTCTAAATCATAACCCATTCCATTTATTTTCATACACTGTGACACCAATAATCTCCAGTTGCCCTGAAATGATTTCTAATAGTGGCAGATAAGATAAGCATTATTGTTTTCTGTGTAATGTAATTTGGTGTGTAATGGGGGGAAAAAGCCATTTGATTGTCTATATTGAACATTTCTGTTGTGTGGAGTTAATATGGTGGTGTATTCCCAGAATACTAAGCATTTGATTTGCATTGCATGTCTTTTTTTTTTTTTTTTTTTGGCGAGGAATCACGACATTATAGGTCCACACAGTGCTTGTCTCTTCAGTCCCAATCTTTATCTCAGGTCAAATGTTTCATTCATCCTGCCTGTGAGGCTGTTGGCAGTCTGAGACCAGCACAAGAGGAAGGGTGTCACCTGGTGGTAAATCCTGTAATGTCACAATAATAATCAGTAAATCCACTGCACTTCAAGTAGATTGGAAAGGAACACAGTGCACCAAACTGCACCTTCACATACAGTATCTTGTAAAACAGAAAACTGATGGACAGATTGCATGCTGTGACTATTTCAGCTAATTAACACAAACATGTTTCAGTACACTTTGGTTGAGTAGTCACTGAATTTTTCATCCAATTAAAGCCGTCACAGTACTGAAATAGCATTTTTCTCACAAACTGGCAAAAAAAATTTTTACCTTTTCTTCTCTATGAAAATCACCCCATAATTATCTCGCATATTTGGTTCTGAAATCCCTTTCTCAGAGAAATACAAATGAATCTGCGATGAACTAGGAGCCGTGGGAAAATAAGAAGATTTGGAGGAAAGGCATTAAAATCCATTCTTTGTCTTTGTTTAATACAGTAGTCATTTTGGAAATATCCTCAGCGTATCACTGACCTACAGTCCTGGAGTTCAGTGATGAGCTCACACTGTGAAAACATGCAGATAATATCTCCAATTACTGAAGCAGGACATTTATCACAACGACCTGAGTCAGCAAGGTCCCAATGAATATTTCAGTCATGAAGAAGTACATGACGGCGCTGTCATCTGCAACATTTTCATTTGCTATTTTTTATAGCAAACATCACACATCTTACTTATAGATTTAATATAATTTTATTTATCAGTGCTAAACCAATACTATTAAAAACCCACATAGCATTGTTTATTTTTAATTGCATGTAAGGAGTCACTGTGATGATAATATAAATATGTGATATTAAATAAACATAAAATTGAAGAAATATTTTTTTCTAAAAACATCTGATGAAATCCCTCTTTAGTTTTAGCTTAAGATAGTTACAGTATGACTCATGCATTAATATTAATTAAAACTAAAACTGATTACATCTCATTATTTTGTCCATGTTGGACCATTTATCGATGTTACCTTTCGGAGCAGATCAGTTTAGATACACACAGCGAAGCTTGTAGTCAATTAGCTAGTCGCGGCCTTACCAGACATGAGACATTGTTTACTTGTACTTCATTTTGCTGACTATACTTGCTGACTCCACCTTATCTGAACTGCTTTGAGTATTAGCAACTTAATTGTGCTCAGCAAAGTACTTGAACTACACCACAAAGTGCAGCCCAAGTAAGACACAGGAAAGTTGTTCGCTAGTGGGCCAGTGTGCTTTAGATGCAGACAGAAAATTTAGTTACAACTGCCCAGCAAGTAGATCTAATAAAGTCCAGACTTTAATGACAGAGCAAATCAGCAGTGAATCACAAGGCAGAAAATGGTTGCTTTATGTTGGATTACTGGCTGCAATCTGCAATGTCACCTGCTTTCAGCTCATAGAAAGCACTGCAGCAGGACTTTGCTTAGGCCTTTGTTTTGCATAACAGGTGAGCATGTCCACTTCCTCTTGGAGGCCACGGCAAACAAAACAGGCCCCCACTCTCAACCCACAGGCCAACCTTCCCACTTAAACACAAAGAGGAGCCTCTAACTTCACCTGCCTTCTAATGGACTGAAAGTACCTCAAAAAATGCTCTGAAAACCAATAACTGACATACAGAAAACGTCTAAAGGCACACGTTTGGTAAAGTGGGTTTGTGGCAGAAAGACGTGCCTTGAAAAAAAGCTTGTGTTTGACAAGTAAACAGTCCCTAAATTTGGCAGACATCCCAAGAGTGAGGGTGACAGCTGGGTGAGAAAAAGTAATTAATACTTTGGTGCATTTGCAGAAAACACACTTTCTGTTCTGTTCTTATTCTATTTACCTCTTTCGGTCTCTCATTGCACAGTACAGTTTTATTTCTACATGCGGCTTGACTTCAACTCCAAATATGGAACACAAGACAGCACAACTTCATCTGCAAATAGCCTCAGTATGAGATTTAAAATGTGTAAGTAGTAACAGATGGCCAGAAATGACTGAAATCTTAAAGCAGCAGCAATTTTAAATAGAGTTGCTGTCCGTATCATGCAGGCATCACTTTGAATGTTAACTTTTTTTGCTGCTGGGGAAACTACTTGAGCGAAACAATACATATATTAACTATGACAAGGCCGCATGTGCTTATGAAACACCCATAAAATACCCATATGTCATCTTTTAGCTGAATAAGCTTTAATCAACATAATTTGTTTTCTGCCCTAAAAATAAACAGTAGGTGTGGTGACTAAGATGAGAAAAAAAAAAATAATAATAATTTAATTCATCCACAATCCAAGCAGTTCAAAGTGATTCTGAACCTTTCATGTCAAAAGATGTGCACTAGTAATTTTACAACTGAACTCTATAGAAAATTAGTTTGGAGAAAAAGTGCTGAAGTTGTACGCTCCAAACTTGAAGCTTTGCATCAGGAGTGGGATAGTTCAAAGCACACACTGCATAACTTATTCTCTGTTAGCCCAACCATGTATACTGACGAAGAGTAATATAGAGCCAGGCGAAGTCACAGCTGAATCATCATACGGATATATTGAAATGCAAAAGGCTGGAATGAGAAACCTGACAGTCAGATAAGAAAAAGCCACGCAAGACAGGAAATTCAAATAAGCACTCAAAAGCCAAACTTCAGTTCTGTGCTGAGCAAAACCACCAGCAAAGACACCTATAGGCATTTAGCCTCTCATAAGTGTATGAACTCTGCTCTTCAAGAGAGGGCTTGAAACAATCCGTGATGAGCACACTTACACTTGATTGCAGTAAACTTTATGACTGGCAGCCAGATTTGATTCCTTGATTTGAGGATGATTGCTGGAAATCTTTTTTCATAGAGCTGCATGAGCATCTGAAATTTGGCTTTGTGGTGCTTATTTGAATTTTTGATTTTATGTCTTTGGCAAAATCATCTAGACCATGTTTGTTTGTTTGTTTGTTCACTAGGTTGGTGCAAAAAATCCATATACTGTGAAGGAGAGAGATCTGTTTGTCTAATAAGTCCATATACCACCTTTTATTTCTCTACCTGTAAAGCAAAGAAAATGAAAAATATGGATAAAAGTAGCATAAATTCACACTACATTTGTGCAGCTAAATGTCTTTGTATATTAAAAGGAGAGGTGTACACGTAATAAGATTAACATATGCAAATTGAACTACAGTATAAGTAGATTTTTGATGCATTTATGGCGCCTATAAAAAGTTTTCAGTCTTCAGCAGTTTGTACATATTCTTGTGCTACAAAATGTAGTAAAATAAATAAATAAATAAATAAATGTACAAATCAAAACTGTCAGTATTAATTTAACTTTCTAGTGTTCATAAGTGATTTTTCAGTCCAAATTATTTTGTGCTGACAAGTATTGATTGGACAGCTCACTCATGGTGTTCATATGCACTCTGAGGCTGGTGTTCAAAACCATCCACAAGTGTTGAATTAACTCCAATTACTGCGGAGTTATATAATATAAACACTGACATAGCGTTGATTTTTAGGACTGACTATTTTGCTGAGCAGTTTGTAAAACTATTCAGCCTCCTTACTCACTTGGGCTGAATTGTCTCACTGGCAAAAAAAAAAAAAAAAAAACACTTCAGAAAATGTATTATTCATACATCATCTTCACATTCAAAATTGCTCTGATTTTTATCTTTCTTGCAAAGAAGTCTTAGGTCTGTGCTAGGTCCTCTCATATCATCTTAATGGGATTTTAGGGCATAAGTGGGTGAGTTAAATGTCATTCATAAATCATACAGGTATTCCATTGTGTTTAGAGTACACCTTATTCTCTAAAATCCCTAAAGGACCTGGTTTTTCTGTTTTGTTTTGCTTTGCTTTTTTTTTCTTCCTAAAAAGAAATATAACAGAGTAGTTTAACAAATAAAATATATATGAAATGTCTGACTAGACTCCAAAGATGAAGTATGAATAATATTATGGAATGTTTTGGCTTTTGAAACCATTTCACTAGAGTGAGAAAAGTGAGGCTACTATTTGAACCTGGAACTGGAATTTTATACTTTCACAAGTCACATTTTAGATTTATTGAATTTCCACTTTGATTAAAAGAGTACTTTGTGTCGAATCTAGACCAAATATCCCAAATGTACTCTGAACCATTTTTGTAGCACACATCTAAAAAACATCTATAATAATCTTTTAGAAGGATACTACATTCAAAAATACTAAAAATATATAATCTCTTCCCCCTTCCTCAACCCTAAAAGTTCCCTGCCTACCAATTTCTCTGTTGCACCATGAAACAGCAGCTTTATATCCTGTTATAATTAACCTAACAGGGGAGACAGGGGATGGATGTAACAATTGCAGTTTCAGCAAAACTTAGTGGTTATTAATCTCTCAAACTTTGATAAAAGTTGCTTTTGTTTGTCTTCTACAAATAATGGCCCTTTAGATATCTGCAACACAACCAGAGATTATGTGAGGTGATGCCAAACAAGAAAAAAAAAATCCACTGTTAAAACCTACCCACTACTGTTCTGGGTTGGGACACCAGCTGGTGACATCGTTTTGAAATGTCACTGTGGAATTTATAAAAGAATTTTATTGAAGAATAAACTCTCTGAATAAACCCAATTTTTTTTTTGCTGCTGACTGATTCATGTTCATAGATTTATCTATTTTAACTACAGCATTAAGCACGCTCTGGCTGAAAAATAAACTTGATGACAAATTTTCACTTTCATCTCAAAATCAATTGATTTGGTGAAAAATCCTCAGTGTTACACACTGAGCCATTACACTTCTCCTGCGAGGTCAAGAAGGAAGTGGGTGTGTACATCATTGATCTGACTGCCGAGTCTATTCCTGATTAGTCAAACTGACAGTGTAAGACAGGATGGCAGGTACTGTGGCTTAAAAATAGCTTTTGTTTGGAAGGGGAGAAAAAGGGGAACAGAAGTAGCCTATTATATGGCAAGACAGGAAATGGATTTTGGTTTTGTTGTGGAGGGAAGGAAGGAAAAGCGGTAATGAAGGAGATGTATTAATTTGTGAAGTTGAAGAATAGGCAACTTTAATCCACAAGAGACCACACCTGATTATTACCACTCAAGTGTTAGGCCTATACATACAACTAACCCCCTGTTACAGTCAACCCCGCTCTCCCCTACTCAAATTGTAGGGCAGTTCTCCCTTTCCTCGCCAATTCTGGGTCAGCTTCAGATCAGCAACCCAGCGTCTGATTTAGGGACTCAGTTTCTTGCTCAAGGACACTTCAGCAGGGCGGAGGGGGAGGCTTGAACCAGCATCTCTCCAACCAGCAGGTCACAGTGCCGCCCATTAATGGATGTCACACATATGTATGAGTGTGGGAGTGTTCCTTGTAAAATGAACTTAAGGAAAATGGGGGAAAATGCCTCCGTAATGATGTACTATGGGTCATAAATCTGTGGGTAAACGCCACTTAATCCTCCATGGCAACGCTAATGTTAGTTTGATGGGGAGCAGGATTGGTCAACAGCAGCTGACCGCGCCCTCAACCCATATAAGCTACCTACCAAACTATTACCATCAAGTGTCGGGGGAATGACGGCTCTGCTGCTGCTCTCGGTGCGGAGGAGAGAAAGCATCTTTGTCTATACAGCGAAGGTTTGGGCTTCCCTGCCTGCCTTTATCGGTACAGCAACATCTAAAGATCAGGCTATCCTTGTGAAGACAGAGGTCGCATTCATCTGCCGCATTCATCTCCGCTCAATTTAGGATTTTTTTCCCCCCTCTTCTTTTTTTTTATTTGCCTGGCTGGAATAATAAAACCTCGCTATATCCATGTGTCGGATCGCCGGATGATGTACAGGTAAATGACACCGCACACCTCCTAGAGAGAAAAGACCTTATGGACGTTGGGAAATATTTCTAAAGCGTGTTGCAGTGGAAACCGACAAGATAAGCCGTGGTGTGTGTGTGTTTTTTTTTTTTTTTTTTTTTTCAATGTCAGTGGTCTGGGATTGTTTGTATTCCAAATCAGGGATGTTAGGCTATTGCTCACCAATTATTGACACTTCTCTGGCGGTGGCTGTTGGAAAATTCCTCGCTTTAGTTATAAAAAACCAGACATTAAATTAGCCCTCTTTGTTATCATTGTTTACTGTCAGTTGAGGTGGGTGAGAGAGAGGGATGGTTTCCAAATTCAACACGGTAGCGGATGAGGTCGCTTAATTGCGTGCCGGAAGACATGCCCCGTGGATGAGCCACAGCTCACACAGTGGTGGCTTTCCCTTAGAATAAAAGCTGCAGCTCCGGCGATATAACCAGAAATATGGCATTGAGCTACATAACCCATTGTTATCATTCGCCAGATGTCACACGCTGGGGTAGTTCGTTTTTACATAAAAGTGAAGTAAAGGTGGTCTTTGAGTCATGCAGCACGGGCTCACTGAAATGCCATAGGATATTTATGTTACTGAGAGGGATTTCATTTTCTATGTCCAAGGATGGGCCAGTTTAAAGGTAGACGGAAGGCTATGTAGACAGAAAGACAGTCAGACGGACCCAGAGACAGTAGTTGGCTTTAAAGGCCAAGCAGCTGCAATATTCTGTATTTCATCACCTCTTCAACAAAGGCAGGTTCGCTATCAACCCTTTATTACTATCTTTGAAGTCAGGAAAAGTGGTGACCTGGTAAGAAAATGTATTTTAGAAACTGCAATCCTATATCCACACCCCCTAGGGAAGTGCTGCCACCGTGTAGAGGGCTACATGGCAAACAATAATCAGCTCACAGAGTTAAATATTCTGGCGGACCACTGAGCTGGTGGCTTGACTTCAATCAAGACATTGTCTTGGGCTTTAAATGAAAAATGACAAATGCAAAAGGTTTTGCAGAAGAGGTCAGAGGACAAATGTCAGAACAGCTCGCCACAATTTGCAGTTTTGTGTCCCATCGGAGAATGAACACGGAGAGACATCTACTCAGTAATCGCCTTAGTTGTTGAATTGCATGCATGGATGTAAATTACTTTTTGGTGCTAAAATGAGTTTTTTTGACCACACTAATGGTGATACATAGCTGTGCTTTCATGATACTAGGCTACTTTGTTATTTTACAAGGAAGAAAGAATGGATTTATGCCTTTAAACACATCTTGAACAAATACTGACCCTCCTGCAGCCCCAGAGAAAAATGCTTTGCAAATTCTGCTTTTTTCCAAACAGTAACACAATGTATTTTGCTGCTGAGTTCACTGGGTCAGGGCAGCTGAATTCTAGGTGTTGAACTGGCTAGGGAACTATTAGCACCGATGAAGTCCTGTGCATCCGAATTAAACCCAGCAATTTTCCTGCTCACTATTGTACACTACTTTTCAGCACCACACTCGTGGACAGCAGAGAATTGATGTGTCTCAGATCCATTGCACTTGCTTGCAGTACCACTTGCTGTTTGGGTGCACTCTTAAATCCCCACGGTTGAGCTGACAGACACAGTTTAATGCTACTGCATTCTGTAATCAGCCAGTTGGGTTCCTGACTGAGAGCCACGTGGCCAGTAATGAAGTCTCAGCATGCAAGGCTCAAAACATGAACAATGACAAAGTCATGCAGCACTGAGCATGACTTTTTGCGCATATAGTGTTATTATAGTTATATCTTCAGGCTGCAAGACAAGAACAGGGCGTGTCAAAAAGCTTGTTTTTTTTCTTGTAGTATACTGCTTGTTATTTTCCCCTGGTCATGCTTCATTATTTTATACTTGCACCTCAGTGCACTTCACATGTTTCTTTCCATCATTACTAGCTATATTTCGACACTAAACAGGCCATTGCCAAGGTTGTGCTCAATGCACCCAATATTTGCCTTCTGTACTGTCTTTACTACACTTGCATTTTTATGCTCTGACTCATAGTGCATCTGTCTGCATAGCTGCTTCCAATGAGACTTAACATTTTGGGTAAAATGCTGTTATAGTGTTACACTGCTACTACTACTGTTACTACTGTTCCAACTACTACTACCACTCCTAGCCTATACTACCACCACTAATATTACTATTTCTACTACCACCGCTACTACTTCTACTGATAATACTAATGATATTATTATTATTATTATTATTATTATTATTATTATTATTATAATATACTCACGTAATGTAGCAATATGATACATCATGCTACTTAATATTCATCTTAACTTTTAAACGTATCACCCTTTGTTTGCTGTTTTTACTTGAAGTTGAAGTTATGTGATTTTAATATTAGACTGGCAGCTGTTGTTGAGCATAAAAGGAAAATAATGTTTGTTTGGAATCAAAAAGATATCTCACACAAAGCACCAGCTAGTACACAATGAGAGATGGATGATGGGATGACTTGAGGGAGGGTTTGACAGGGTGAATTCGAAATGGTGTGTGTGTGTACGTACAGTACGCCTGTGTCACAGCTTGATAGCTTCGGCATGCATACAGTGGACTGGGAAGGTTATAGATATTATGTGGCATTGCGAATCGCGTCGCTTCCTCTCTATCATGCCCCATCAAGGTCATATCCACAGACTGAAAGTGGTGGCCCTGGCCTTTTCCACTCCTGGCTCTGGCAGAGGAATGGGGCCCGCGGACCACTGCTGCTTCTAATCAGGGCTGACGCGTGACTCAGTTGCATGCCAGCTGCACAGCCAAACAGGGATTATGTCCCTGGATGGTGAAGACAAAAAAAAAGGTCACTGTTGAGATCTTTGTTTCTCTACACCTTTGGCGAGCGCGGGTTATTTATTTATTTGTGCGTTATCTCTAATGAACTTTGCTTAAATAACTGCGATGAAATACTTAAATAACTGGGATCATGCACACAATGGTATATAAGGCATAGCCGGGAGTAGTGTAGTCTGGGCTTTGACACCAGCAGCACACTGTTGGTTAAGTTACCATCTGGGTCATTGTGCCACTTTATCTGAAAAAAAGAGTAGCTGGAAGGATGGTATTACATCCAGCAGTATTGTATTGTTACAGTCCAGGCACTGACATTGAAAATGACTAGGGAAAAGCAGCATTTACAGTGGCAAATGATTTGAAATGCTTGACTGATATTGTTTTATACCTGTAAAAACTGACGGTCATTTTCACAACAGGAGGTAGGTGGAAAGGGAGCGGGGAATATTTTTCTGTAAGCAGAAGGCTTACCAAGTTATACATGCCGTCTCCTTGACACCTGGCAACACGATGCTAATCACATTTGTGAAAACTGTGCATCATTTAACACATACTGTAAAGCTACCAGATACATGCACTTTTTGCTTGGACCAGCACTGCCATTATACAGAACTATCTTGTGTGTTTTGATTTCCAGTATTATGCTTTTATTTATACTATTGTTTACTTTATTTTATTTCATTTTATTTAAATTTTTTATTTGATGCAGTGCTGTTAGAGGAGATTTAATTTGAGCTATGCATTATTAAAGAACACCACTCAGTTTCAAACATCCTCTAAGTTATTGCTGAGGACCCGGACTCCTCAGTCAGTATTCGTGAAAATGAAAAACTCTCCATAGCCAAAAGCCAGAGAACCAAGGCTCAAACTTGTGATGTCATCAGTAATGAAACATGGATGCGGTCTGTAGATAATAAAGATGTCTACGAGAGCCTTCAGTGTGGTTCATTTGGGGATAAGGATGCATTTTCTGCTGCTTATATGACAACGTTACTATAGAATAAAGCTCATTTGTGTAAAGGTCAGGCCAGTGTTCTCTTGGCTATATGAGTCCACTCCCACATTTCTGCCTGTGGAGCAGCTGCGGTTTTTATAACTGATGGCATCCCAAGTGTGGTATCACAGTTTTGAGTTTTGTTTTTAGTCTGCTGGTCTTTGGACTTGGGAGAGAGTAGTTTGCGTTAACCAACACTGATTTGGATATATTAGAACACAGAAATAGTGAAGGAAACTTAAAGTTTAGTCTGCATAATAATACAGTTTAATATTATACATTTATCTCATATAATGCGTTTTTAGAGTGCAGATAAAAGTACCTCAAGGTGATATTTATAATAAGCACTCATTAGACCTAGGAAACAGGATCCAGCAGTTTAAGGGAGCGGTTTTATCTTGTAGGACAAACCTCCAGGTCCATCCAGGTCTCTTTTGCACATTTGCACAAGTGTTGCATTACATTGCAATTGTAAGTATTTCTGCTCATCCATCGTTGTTATTGTGTGACAGCAGGAGAAAGGGAAGCTGAAACTGCGCTGTTAACCAAAATGTGCCCAGGCAGCATAATCAGTGCCCTTAGAGATTTGAAACACAATATCACCCTGTCAGGATATACATTATGCAGTTACAGTGCTCAGAAGATGGCAATACAATGAGGGAAGCATTAATATTGGCCCACATCTGCAACAGCATTAATAGTAAAAAATCTACAGAGGTGGTAGCTAATAACAACTACTGTATATGCTGTACTTGAATGTGTTGCATAAATAAAACTCCTCTTTCCATATTTCCCCCCATCCAAGTTTTTAGATTTAACATGACAGTATTAATAGTTTATTTGGAATTTTAGCAGCTGCCCTGTAAATTGTGATATTTCAAATTGTATACTGAGTACATGGACAGATGTAAATCTGAAAATGGACTCCATCTTTGAAAATATGCATATTCAATGCTTAAGTCAGTGTGACCACCTTGTAGAAATGGAGATGTAGTGAAATAAATCCGCTGTTTTTTATTTCCATTCTCAAATTGCTTTTACCTTCGCTTGAGTTGAGCTTTACAAGGTTTTAGACAAATGAGTTGACATTCCTATTGATACTAAGATTGGTTTACAGAAGATATGGGCACCATAATTTTCAGTTCCGTTGTTAATGAATCAGTGTAATTCAAAGAGCCGAGACTTTTTAATTTGTGATGTTATCAAACAAATGAAATCTAGCTTAGCGCTGCAGTAGTTACATGCTTGCTAGCTGTGAGCAGTGATGATGTCATAAGCCGGGGAATAATGGTCGTATTTCATTCAAAGGTCAAAGGTCAAGAAAGTATCTATCTATCTACCGTGTCTGTCTATGAAAGTATGTGTTAATATTAACAGCTTTAAAATTCTGGATGATTATCTTTCCATATTCATGAGGAATGATTTTTCACGCTACTGTGTAACACCACAAACGCATTTATCTAAGAGCATCTTCTAAATTAATCTTCCCTCTGAAAATCACTGGCAAAATATGAAAATAAAGTCAACATGAGAGTAGCTACGAAACACATAATGGTCAGGAAAGCATATCCTGGCTGTGAGGACATACACAAGTCATACAGCTGACATTTTACTAAGTCTGCCATAAGGTTGGCACACACACATTCACACACACACACACACACAGAGACACACACAATATAAAACTGATTTAGAGCACATCAGTGTCAGTCATTGAAGAAACATATGCACTGAATCTCTTAAAAAAAAAAAACGATAACATGTGCAGGGATAAGACACAGCTGTCCGTCAGCCTGACAATACACTCCGAATAGTTCACTTAACACAACACAATACTCAGCAGCGGCAACATTGAAAATCCCAGCCACAGTCTGGCCAGTTGAAGCGTTGTGATTGTACTTGCGTGAGCTCCATTGTCGGGGACTCGTAACAGTGCTGCCGACGACTTAAACTGTCTTAGCTGCCTACCCTTCTGTGAATCTGTCTCTCTCATTACTTTCCGCGGCACTGGCATTCATCTTTTCTGGTTAATATCCACAGAACTGTCACCCGGGAGGTAGCATGACGATGAAAGGCGGGTTTGCGTGTGGGGAAAAAGAAAAAAAATAAAATAAAATAAAAAAAAAGAGAGTAGAAAAAAGCTATCCAGCCAGTGTAAAATGAGCTATAAGAGCTGAGGTTAAAAGAGCACAATCTCATATGTTTTCCTGTCTCCTTCCTTATCGTGTCACATTAAGGCGGGCTGGAGATTTACATGGATGCAATCGATCAGTGAGTGGCATATCAGGCTGGGCGTGAATCGGGATTTTTTGCAGCTGTCTGGCTGTCCATCCATCACGCTGATCTCTGCTGTGCCTGAACCAGGCCTGTCACACTTAGATGGCCAACTGACTGCAGCATGGGGGATGGTGTGGTAAACACTGGAGCAGTCATTTATTTCAATTCACTCTCTCTGTATCTTGAGGCTTCTCTCATGGGGAAAAGATTCATGCTAATTCGTTATAGTACGCATTGGAAATCTCATCTAATGCTGCATTGCAAAATCAATCTTATCCTTGCCCGAGGCTGCTTCATCTGAAGCCGTTTGTCTCATGTGTCCTCCTACCTGTGTGAGGAGGCTCCATGCCGTATCAATGTCAGCACTCATCGGGCCTTAGTGGGGCTCTCTGATCCCAGCCAAGAAGCTGTTGCCCAATATTCACCCAAGCTGTTCTGTTGCACGGCTGCTGAAGAGGAGACGTGTCTGTGTGTGTGTGTTAGAGAGAAAAAGAGAGAGTAGGAAGCGTGCTTGCTCCCACTATCTTTTTTGTCTGGTGGCATCTTCCTGAGGATGAGATATGACAGCGCTGGATGATCTAATCATGGATGTCATGGCATAGCTGCTTATTAACAGAGATTTCAAGGGCAGATATTTCCATCATTATTAGTATGGGAGAGTTGTATGACCAAGTACTGCTGAATGATGGCTCCTGGGAATGTCAGCAATACACAGTAGCAATTAGTTGTCTCATTTCATTTTTTTTCTTTCCTGTAAATTTAAAGTATTCTCTTTGTGTGGAGCTGTTTCACAGGACGTGTATTGCGATTTTAATACACAGTGTTGCACTAGAGGATGCTTTAAAGGAAATCTCGGTGGCAATTTCAACTTCCTTGAGAGTTGAAGGGAAACTACTCCCATATGGAAATTACTCAAGTTTCTTTGAGAACACTTGTTCGTATGTTCTGTTTGCATATTCTGAGTCCTGAAGTAGCGCTTTGACGGATGTGCACTCATGCAGTTTCACAGCATGAGAAGGGCTACATTGATCTTTGATATCTGTAAATGGTAACTCTCAGCCAGTGTAATTTTTTTTCTCCCGTTTTTTTTCTCGGACCAGACTTATGTTTTGACAGTTAACATTTCATACTTTGCCATCTGTAAAGAAGTATATTGAAGCGTATCATTTTTGAATGTGCGAATGCAAGAGGATGTTTGAGCGCAGCGTCTTTTTCAGTTGTGGGGAACTCCCCAACTGGATGTGATCCCACATCACCTCTCTCTGTGTTACACTGATGTTAGCTGACTTAATCAATGTTGTGGCATTTATGAAGAAAAAATAAATTGCATGACATTGTAAAGTAACCAGTGTTGCTAAAATGTTAAATCAGAGCATGCTTCTAATTTTATGGTATATGTCCATCATAGATATTATTGCTTGTACATCAGCTTTATAGGTACCAATTTATCATGCAGTCCTGTGAAATCGTGGGCTGGTTAATGCTGATGCTGTTATACTTTATAGCACAATTTTTGCCTTAGGGACCTATAGGACATGCACTCTGGAGGAACAAATTTCAATGGGATAATTGTGTGGAAAGCAGATGAACATGCTACATTTTATTACAATGCCAATTGCATTTACTACACTATTATTTGATGAGGGTACTGTATGCAGTATGCATTTACGCTTGTCCCTAGTATTGTGCAGTTAGCTACCTAATTACCTTGCTTGCTGGTTTGTGAAACTGTCAGCTGCTGCAGTAATATGTGCTGCTGAGAACAATTGACAAAACTCCTGTTACAGTTCACATGCATTTACTGTATCCATATTGTTTCAGCAAATAGATAGCCTCTTTAAATTGGTCATTCTGCCCAAGTCTATTTCAAGCTACAGTTTCTTATCGGTTCACGTTTATCACACTTGAATCTGCAGTTGGAGTGTAAACAGCCTCTCTCCGTGTATGTATCTCTTTGTAAGTCTGTATCAGCATCACAGATTGGCAATAGGTGAGGAAAAATAATAATCTCCATTCATACAGCTGAAATAATGATGTGCAATATTAACTTTAGTGTATGCGCACACACACACACACACACAGAGTGAGAGAGAGCAGCATTTTTTTCAGAAGATTTAATTTGATAGGCTGCTGGGATTCTGTTATTGTAGTATATTTACAATATAAATCCATGTATAAAAAAAGAGATTTTGCCATGATATGTGAAGACAGCACAGATACAAAGATGTCGCTTTCACCACCACAGATATTGTAGTTGTTATTTGCTTCTTTGGAAATTATGCAGGGTATAAATCATCAGTGGTAGCAGCTGATGCAGGGATATGGGTTGTGTTAACAGTCAAGAAGAGGATCAAGTGGGTGATGAAGACAAGGATAATAATGACTATGATGATGATAAAGACTATATGCTAGATGACGGGGTTCATAAGGCTACTGATGCAGATGATGAGGATGGTGATTGCATCATTACATCAGATGAATTTCCTGCTTTAGTTAAAAGCATTCCACATGTCGGCGCGCCCTGTAACATCTGTGAAAAAGTACACAAGAGAAAATCACCGCTAAGAAAGAGAGAGGGAGATTCGAGGAATGTGAAAACAAGGATTTCTTTTTCAGAAAACAGATGCAGAAACAGTGATTCAGCACAGGTGGAGATCCCAGCAGTAGCGCCAGATCACATCTTTTACTTTACCAGCTTAACAATGATATAAGCCATCTGTAAGAACTCTGTAATACCTATTTTCTCACAAGAATAACATCCAAAATATCCAGTTCATCACTACTGTCATGAACAACTCTGCTCCAGTTTAGGTGGGAACATGACCATCATAAAACATCCCTGTCCAGTGAAATTACAACCCAAAAGATTGAGGACTGAGGAAAAAGTAGAAGACTCATCTTTTTAAGATGGTGAAAGAGAAACATTTTAAGCTTTAGTAAGAGCAAATGTTTACAAAATGACTACATTTGAAGTCAGTGCATTGTCAGGTACAAGATGCAGATCTCACTGCTGTTTAAAGGTAGGCTACACTATGTAATTTTAGGGAGCTTTAGCGCCATCTAGTGGGTATTCCCATATCTGCATCAGTATACAGACTCAAGAGTACAGGAGTTATAAGATAGTATTTAATTTATCATATTTAGAAGCAATGTTTTTGTATCACAACACAGTTTAGTTGTACCCTTAAGTTGAATGTTAAGGAACTAGAAGTAGTGTCAGGTCAAGCAGCAGCCAAAGGAAACAAAGCAAACATTTTAGGCTACAAGTTGTAATACTCTGCTATTACCACAACAGGTTGTTCTGAGCATATTGCTGGACATATATGGTTTAGCATATGTGGCTTACCTTCGCAACAAATGTAAAAACCAATCATTAGTTCCATGGATGTGGTTTGTTCCCAATGATATTATTCCAATTTGACTGAGTTCAGATTAGCCTGGCTAGCACCAGGTTCCACAGGCTAGTGCTGCCCCACACTGTTGGCATCAGCCTGGCTGGGGGGAAGGGAATTTTCCACAAAACAAAACAAAGCTGCCGGACCGGCTTGGCTATTTTGAAAGCTTCCAATCTTGGCAGCCATCACGCTAACTGTGGAGTAACTACTATTGATCAACAACACTTGCGAACCCCCGCTGCTGTGGTGTTATGGTCATTTGCACATTTGAGCAAGTTAATTATTACATATTATACCTTTAATTTGTGCAGAGTGGGAAAAGTGTAAAAAGAGAGCAGAGAGAGCCTGGAGACACAAGGCAGATATCCAGGGAAATGTATCAACATCAACATGTATCATTGTACTAGGCTGACTTTCAGCAAGTGATTATGATTTCCTGCATGCCAGCTGTAAAGACTGCAGTCTTCACTGAGAGAATTACAGCATACCACAAAACCTATGTGACAAAAAGCAAGGTGACACAAGGGAAGAGGAACACCATCTCTGTAGTGTTGCATGAGGATATTGCTGGGAGAAAGTTAGGAGGTGGCATCAGCCTGTCTCACCACACTGAAGAGCATGCAATTTACTGGGTTGATAATTGCATGCCGGCAAATTAAAAAAACTGGCACTGTTTACACTACTGGTATATGTAGTGAATTGCAAATCAGCTGCTTAGGAGGAGGTAATCCTCAGGTACATTTTGCATGCGTTCAAATTCAAAATTGATTTTGAGCTGGGGCACACCTTAAACGATGCTAACAGATTCCACCATGGGATAGAGAAAACCAGACAAGCCTGCAGTCCTTTACTTCTGCAAAAGCATTACTGTATATCTTCTGACTCAGGAGGGGTGTAAGTGATGAGGATGATAAAAAAAAATGTTCTCACATGGAAATGTGGCCACTCAATAACCAAACCAAAGAAAATCTGTGGAATGAATATGCTTTCTGTTTCAAACATATTTAGCATAGCACATGTCATGTGTTGGATGCAATTATCTAACACTCCTTTAAGGCTTTTAATTTAATTTTGGTATGATCTACTCATTCATCCTCAAAAGACTACCTTTCTAAAATTAAGGGATTTAAACAAGATTTGGTTCAAGAAATCTGCATTTTAAGGTGGCAGATGATCAAAAAAAATAAACTCAAAAACCTTGACTATCTTATGAAAAATGGGTCCTCTCCACTCAGCCTCCAAAACTTTGGGCATGAAAGAATACAAATAAAGAAACACAAACACTAACAAAAGGACATCTTTGTAAGACGACTGCGTGGCACTTAGAATGAAATCAAATAATCTGGCTTGACTGTTGTAAACTAAAATTGCAAATGCCTTGAAACATGATTCCGACCTCAGAGAAGGACCACAGACTCAGCATGAAATCAAGAATGATTAAAGTCAGCAGCAAAAATATAATTGCAATGTCGAAATTCATAAAATGTTTGCTCTAGCTTTATTTGCGCACTTGTAATACAAGTTATTTCACAAAAGACAACTTCAAATGGTTGTTGCCAACACCATCCCAATCAATCTAGTTTTAAAACTTTGATGCTTTTATTGTTGCCTGTATTGCAGTTCTTCCTATCCCTAACACTAATCACAGAACTAACACTAACCCATTACCTAAATCTGGCATGGCCTGTGAGGCAGCACTGCTTTATATTCTGGAAAAGAGTACCTTAGCCTAAGTTGGTCAAGTTTCCACCCCAGTACTAACAATGAAAAAGCAAATAAAATGCAGGGAATCTGCAGGAAAAAAATACCGATGTGTTTGAACAGGTTTTATGTGTGGCACATTTAGCTTCACTGTTCTTTTGTAACTCACTGCTTTGACTTCTTGCATTTGATAGGTATAACCAAGCTCCCCGCAAATGGTTTAGGTCCAGAACATCCCAATTTCAGGCGAACTGGGTCAAAGGCACAGACTGATTTATTTGGTACTGAAATGTCAAAAAAGTAAATCTACACTGAAAACACAAAACAAGTGGAAAAGCATCATAGCACTACTTACATGCTTGCCAGCTGTGAGTGTCTCAGCAAACAAACTCTCTACAAAGCCAAGACAGCCAACAATGTTGAGTGGCTACAGTGAATGGTAATGAAGCTCAACTCTCAGAAACAAAAGAACACAAAGCAGCAGCTGCTATAGTTTCAAGTTTTGAAAAAGCAACCAGAAAAAATAACAATGAAAAATTAATCCAAATCACTATTAATAGTTCATTACTACAGCTTATTATGTCCTGCTAACATACACATAGTAAGGCCTTCTACATTAATGCTACTCAAAGAATTCCCAAAGGATGAACTCCACTTGCAATGAGGAAGTTCTACAAACAATATTCAACACCTAAATCAAACGAAATAATGTTGCAAAATGACATTTTTTTTATCAGGAAACCAGGGAACTGGAAATGATTCATCATCTAGCTAGCAATGGTTCCACAACTGTAAAAACATGGGAAAAGGGAAAACCAGTCTTCCAATGTAATTGCAATGCAAAGTACCTGTAGCTGCAGCAGGAACAGTTAAATCCGGGCCATCAGCTGGCCTATAAAGGTTACTACCACAGGCATTTCAGACATGCGCAGGTCAACAAAGACCCACATTCTTCTAGCAACATCAGCACATGTAATGCTTGCCCTTCTAGCAAGCATAAAAATGGGCAACAATTTTCCACCTGGTCTACTTCTCCAACCGCTAGGCCATCACAACAGCCCTGATGACTAATGACTGATCCGCATGTTAATGCAAGGTGTAAATGCGCGCAGCACACGTTGCGATCGAAATGTGATCGTACCTCCGGCGGTGGTCTGGCTCGCATTGCGATCGGATCTCAGCCAGAGTCAACCAGGTGTAAGTGCAATCTGTGCAGTGTTTTCGCATTTGTGAAAAAGTGTTGCCCATGGGGTAGAAACGTCATGACTCACTCTGAAGTTTGCCATCCACACAGCCTCACTGAAAGCCTCCCACTGTTGCTCCTCTCCCTCATCCATATAGTGAAGGAGTGTTTGGGTTTGTCCCAAAGCTCCAAACCAAATTCACTCCTCCGCTACCAAGTCCTCCTTCAGTCTCCTTCAGTGGAGAAGGCACAGGGTGCGTCTGAACGCTACAAAAATTACTCCTCCTTTCCTCTTCTACCTCTTCCTTTCCTTCATGACCCAGAAACTGGTGCTGCTGCTTCCATGTTTCCTGCTGTACCAATAGTGAGAAATGAGAGACAATTCTTTTCTCCGATTCCTGAAATGTCCATTTTCTTAAAGAAAAGTGTCCATATTCTGGACACTTAAGGAATTAGAGAAAAAAATATATATACTGAAACAGAAATCAGCTGAACTTTTCAGGTTATTTACTAAGTTTATTTGCCGTACTGTAATTGCCTGAAGCACTCAAGCGCTGAAAAATACTGTAGCCGGTCATGTGATGAAATTAGCAAAAATTAATAGCTCAAGTAATTTCAACAGCATTATCTAATAAATCCAATATTGGTTTTTATGAATTACCTTTCAAAACAAAGGTGTTATTTAACAAGGCACTTTCAGATGTTGGATTTGTGCTTAGGTTGCAATATCACTGGTGTCTCATTACGTTGTTGCTGTGTGTTATTCATCCTGTTCTCTATGACATTGTTTAGTTCTCATCTGTACGACTGACCAAAATTAAAGTTTGGATTCCACAGTCAAACAGCTGAAGCCAAACTATTTCCAGGACCAAATCATCCTCTTTCATATAATATTGTTAGCAAGAACCACCCATCCTCAGTGCCATCCGTCTCTATCATTTGGCTGCTTCTCTCATCCAACATTTGGCTGCTTCTCTCATCCAATATTGCTTTCGCTGTCTCTCTCGCATCTGATTGGTCAACAACTGGGAGGGAGGCTTCTAATTGGCCAGCAGGACAAGATCAGCTGTGCATATGCCTTGGGCATGGACATTGCAGTGAGTGAGTGAGATGCTACAAAAGATACAGATCAGTGTGACGTGATAGTTTGAAAAGAGTAATATAAATAAAGAAAAGCAGCCTCTTTATTAGTTTTTTTTTATTTTATTATTTAGTAAAACATCCAATTTTATTAGTTGTGTAGTCCTCATGTACATATTGTGGAATAACCTAGAAGGGCCCCTCTGCAGAGAAGTGGAAGGGAGAGACAAGGTTGAATGTCAGACAGAAAGGTCTTTTATTGCCAGCTTTCGCAATACAGCTCAAGGCTTAAGGTAAAATAAACTCAGAGAAAAAAAAAATCCTTCAGGCTGGTGAGGCTTCTTTCACTGCTTTCTGTTGAGAGAACATGGCGAGATACTGATCCAACTCCAACACCCACCAATAATGTGCTGGCTGAAGCTGGTTTTTGTACAAGTCCAGCAATCAGTTCAAGCAGCTTCAGCTGGGCTGGAATGGGGCAGCGGCTCGTTAGGGTGATCGCACAGCTGAGCAGCATTCTGCGGCTCTGTCCTGGGTGCCGAATTATTGGCTGTTCTGAGGTGGAGGAAGGGTGCTGTCTTTGGCACCGTAACCCCTGTCCTATTACACCATCTAAACACTCACCCGTTGTTTTGAGTAGCACCCGCTTAGAAGTGTTAGTGATGTATCAGAGGGGCAAATCACAGGCGGTGGGCCGAGGCAAGCGGGGATACAAATTGCAGCAGCATCTCTGCCACTGTCATCGCTCTTGCTGCTGTCATGGCTTCCTGTTGACATGGCACGTCACAAGCCAGTTGTTGCTATGGTTACAGCATATGTTTTCACCTATATTGGAGATATGCAGTCCTGCCCGCAGACCAACAAAAGAAGATTACGAATAGTACAAATACTTTGGATTTTTCACGTATCTGTACCTTGCTTGAGTATTTATTTTTTCTGACAACTTTTTACTTTTGCTCCCTGCATTTTAACACAAATATCTGTACTTTCTACTAATTAGATTTTCAAAACAGGCTTGTTACTTTAGTGTTAAAGCATTCCTGAAAAATTACAGATTTTTTTTTTTTTTTTACATTGCGTGCCTTCCCAAAATCAAGACCGATTTCAACCTAAATGGACGGGACAATAACACATAGAAAGGATGATCCCTTGTCGTATCCATCCGGGCATGTCATGCATGACATACGTAACAAGACGAAACGAACAAGACAGGGAGACCCAACCACAGAGAAAAGGCGTCTGGTGAACGTGATGTCCATGACAGGGAGAACTGGTAGTGACATGGATGAAATTGAACCAGCCAACATTGCCAACAGAGCAGATTCAGAGCAGCCAGACATTCCCCATCCATGGCCTTATTTAATAGAAATGTTTGAAGTTGTCGGCTCTAAGAACGATTCTTGCAGAATACTTTGTGTGCTGTGCCAAACGAAAAACCACGAGCTTCTGGCTCTCAAGAAGTCTC
The DNA here is from genome assembly GCA_900302615.1 of Holocentrus rufus. Taxonomy (NCBI): domain Eukaryota; kingdom Metazoa; phylum Chordata; class Actinopteri; order Holocentriformes; family Holocentridae; genus Holocentrus; species Holocentrus rufus. Next base: position 29,983 of record OMLF01023465.1, read on the forward strand.
CATCAAATCGGAAAAAAATAACGAAAAAGTAAAACTAACTTATAGACTAAGCTAAGTTTATGTTCATTATTTTCAGTATTGTCTTTTATTCGATTTGAAGTCAGGATGGTTCAAGTTTAATAGTCTTATAATTGTATTATTATGATTTGAGGTTCAGTTACCTTTGCACTTAGGCTGTTACCTCATTAATAATTAACAGAAACAGCCAGTTGTGGAAAATAAAAAGACTGTAGAAATGCCCTTCCGAGGGCTTCGTTTTACTTTTATTCTTTGAGGTTGTACTTCTACTTTTACCCGAGTCTTTCTTTACACAAGCATCTGTATTTTTACTTGAGGAAAGAATGTGCGTACTTTTGATACCTCTGCTAGGATGTTACTGTAACGTAGGTTTAAGGAGCTTTATGTTTGTTATTATGGCCTCCAAATGTTTGTGCAGCCTCTTCATGGATGCATTAAACTGCCCCATGTGTGTTTACAAATATGCTAGCAATTGCACCTCAGAGTAGCTTAATACACCCCAGTGGTTTCACGCTAACTGTCCTGCAGATTGTGCTGATCACAGAGCGGTTTCCATGGTAACATACTTTGAAAAGGCTATCTAAACCGCTGGGAAATTAACATCATCAGTTGTTTTGATAAATCAGATCATTTCAAAAGGAAAAGTAGCCTAAACGATGCCTCAAAGCTATGTTAAGCAATATTGGGTGCATTTTTTTTCAGTGAAATGACCCCTTACAATGTGAGAGTCGTCATTTGTCAGTCTCGTCCCACCACACCACTTATAGCCAGCCTGTGGTTATTGCCTAGTTTGAGCTTTCTAAAGTTCTGTATCAGCCCGACAATAAGCTCCTCCTCTGCCCTGCACTTCACCCCCCTGCTGCTATCAGCTTCATTCAGAGCTTCTCTGAAACAATACGACAATACAATACAACTCAAACAATACAATATCCAAATTTCAGATAAGTCACACAAGTATGTCGTAATTCAGCCATGCAGCGACAGAAACAGTTCATATAGCTGAGAGCCTGCAGTTTCACATTTTCAAATTGAAGAAGCTCAAAAAATTTTTTTCTTTATTTTTGGTTTCTACAAGTGATCTACAGGTGTAAACAGGAGGAACAGGAGGAGCAGCTTTGTGTATTTAAAAACAGTTTGTGTCCTTGACAACATCTAATGATCAGAAGTTGTTTAGTGCAGCTTTAAACAACAATACAGCATTTCATAATGAGAAAAAAAATTAATTGCTGCATAAGATTAATACTGTTGATTGGTGTAAATATAGGCCTTCTTTTTGGCCCATTAAAAATAAAAATAATGCTTTTAAAACTACAAATTGGCTCATGCTCCTGACCTGTTCCAAATGGTGCAATATAAATCCTGAGGCATCCAATACAGCCGCAAGAGGTTTAACATGAGAGTCTATTGAAGAGCTGGAGCGTCTGTGTCTATTAGGCAATGCAGTGGGATTTGATAAAACATTGACTTGTGAAACTCTGAGAATGAGAATGGGTCGCTTTTAAGACAGCACTTTAATTGCCTGAATCTCAAGGAAACATTGGAGGGCTGAAAAGCCACTTGCCCTCGCTTCATTTGGCTCACTTGGTAATGGGACACCGTCAAACATGGAGGCAGCTTGTGTGAGCACACAAATCTGGGGGTTCATGTCTAGGCTGAGTGCTTAGAGGCCCAAGTGGAACATAAACCTGGTCCCTGTGCAGAGTGTAACAACCCCCTGCTCACTGCATACATCCAATTTACATATCCTGTTTTCAGTGTAGGTGAACACATGCCGAACCATCGTACAATATTTATTTATTTGATTGCTCAGGTTTTTGTTGATTATCCATCCTCACATTTGTGTTACTGCACATATACTGTGTGTACAAATACCATATGCATTCAATTAACCTGCGATTGCTTACAAAATGATTTTCCACTCATTTCAGACATGACTCACCCCAGGATTCAATTCTTCCGTGCTGTGGTCAGCAGTAGAGGAGCCAAAAAATTAAATTTCACCCACAGGGTAGATGCAGTGGCCTCACCCTTCAGTAATGTTATCTCGTCTTCCTTTATATCCCTGTGATTTTCTAAAACAAATTCAATATTCTCACAGTTGCAGGTCTATTCTTATGCCTGAATTTTAAACTAGGCAAAAAGATACTTAAAAATCATTCATGACTTCCATGCTGAATGTATGACTCCACTGCATGCATTCAGTATGCCAATATATCATTATGTCAGTGTGCTATTATGGCAGTACAAATCTGTGCTTTATCTTTGTTACACACTATATATATCCATGTATATCCTCCTTTCTTTTTGATTTATGTACTATATATGGCGGAAAAACATACGATTTCTAGAATTTGTTTCTCACTGTGCCAAATAATGGAGAGGTAGCACTCACTGTGACTGCTGTTATACACTCATATATGTCAGTTGGTTGGGTGATTTTACAGGTGGGGCTTTTAAGATAGACCTTATATAGTCTTATGGGAATAAGGACAAAGGAATGGCTAGAATGCTTCTTGACACCCTGCGGTGGTGTAGTGATCACTGAAGGTGCTCGTCATGGAGCGGCTGGG
>OMLF01023478.1:37774-50321 GCA_900302615.1 Holocentrus rufus
AAATGGGGGAAAAAAAAAAAAAAAAAAAAAAGATGAGACTGGGCTGATTTTCTCTGGAAACATAACGCACCAAGAAACAGCAACATTTTTCAGACCTCGAAAAAATTATTTTAATACATCAAATGCTAAAGTCAAGAGCTGTAACAGCCTTTGAGTTGTAATACAATTCAATCATTCATTTTATTGATGTGCATGGTAATAGAGATGCAGTGAAACTCAAGCTGTAAGGTGCTTGGTACAAAGACATCCAGTAACCTGCTGTGTATCAAGTATGTTTCAGTCTCCTGCTGGCCGGCATGCTGTGTCACACACCGTACTGCACACTTGACTACTTTTGAATACCAAGGTGTCCAACAGCTTCTGTTGCGTGTCATGTCCTCTCGCTCAGTCTCATCTTTCCTAGGACTCTGTGTGTGTGAGTGTGTGTGAACGCACCTCATCCTCTCCTTCCTCCTGGTACTGCTCATCCAAGGTGTCTTCCTGTTGATCTGGGTTTCCGGCCATCTGAACACAAAATGCAACATGCTACACATTGTTTCTGTCCTCTCTGCCAGGTGAAAGTTGACATGGACTCAAGTGTGTGTCTGGTTCTTGGTGCTGCCTTCTCTCCATCCCGATCTCCTACTGAGCTACTCACCACCAGTTCCTCCTCCACGGCAGGCTGGTCCGCGTGTGGATGGGTGTCTCTGTGCTGGGCCGGCGCCGCGGGTTCCTCCTCCTCCTCCTCCTCCACCTCTCTGACCCTGTGCTGCGGCCGCTGCTCCTCGGCTTCCTCGAACTCGTCCTCTCCCTGGTTGTTGGGGTCGTCCTCGGGGTCCAGCTCCCCGTCCACAGCCCCCTACAGCACAGGAGGAGGTGAAATAAGAGCGGAGGAGGAGGTGAAGTAAGCAAGACATGCAACAATAAACAGGTGGATGAATATTAGGATAAGAGGAAACTGAACGGTGAATTAACAACAGACTAAGAGCAAGACGTGATAAAAATGAATACAAGGCAATTTTACATGTGGACGGCTCCAAATAGGAACAAGAGGTAACTGTGGAGTTTAGGTTTTAAATTTAGGAATGATTTTCTTTTGTGTTAACGATTAAATTCAATTCAAATATGTACACCACCATTCAGGTCAACAATATAATTCAGTACTTTTAGCCAAAAGTTTACAACTATCAAATGAAAATGTGCCATTACATATGCCATCCTGAAGTGTGGAAAAAAATCAGACAACATAAGAAAATACATTGCAAAAAGTTGCAAATCATAGTATTCTGTATTAGCAATCAGTTAGATGTTTTTTAATTAATCATGAATGATTTGAATCAAAGCATGTGAAATTAAGGCCAAAATCAAAGCGATTCACTGAAGTTATTTCTTTTAGCAGATTGATGCAGTTGGCAGAATTAAATCAATGCATTGATTTAATGAATGAATCAATACAACTCAAGAGGACACCAAAGGGACAAGAGAGACAGAACGTCTTGCCTGCAGGCACAACCAACACCTGAAATTAATTTGGGCAAATGTGTGACGTCTCAATTAGCGTGGACGGGACACCTCTTCTCTGCTGCAGTAAGAGGACATGACATAATAACAGCATAGTGGACTAACACTGGACGAACAGCGGGCAGGAATAATAAATGAATAAGTGCGGTGGAATAACACTGTGATGGATTGTGGCAGCCAGCGTATTTTATCAATTGCCTCTGTGTTTTGAGGAATTAATGGATTACTGGGATGACTGACAGATGGATGGATGAACAGACGGAAGATAAATAAGCCCGTGTGAGACGGAGCGGGATGGAGGGATGGATGATTTATGAATGGATGGTTGAATGGGTGTATGATACATTATGTGCCTGTGCCTGAATGTTAAGTGACTGAATGAGCTGGGAGAATGGAAGGGGATGGATGGATGGATGGATGGATATACCTGCTGGTGTGACGGTACTCTATGATCCACATCTTCATGCTTCTCCTCGTCCTCATGTAACATATGGGCATCTCTTTCTGTTGACACACAAATTCACACACAAAGTCTGAGGTATTTATTCCCAGTATTTATTACGAACAGCTGATCTCTTTTCTATTTGCCGGGCTCTTCAGGGTCCAACTCACTGGGGGAAATGCTGCTCACTCGCTAAATGAGTCACAGCGCTGAGCTGAGTAAATTCCCTACAGATTCCTCCGAGCAGCAGCATTATCTAATGCACAGAGGGACCAGGTAGACCGAGCTTCCTGGTTATCTCTCCCTCTCACCTTCCTCATCGTCAGCGTGTGGGTCCTCTTCTCCTTGGACGATGTCATGGTCCATGTTCTCATACTCGATCCTCTTCCTAATGACATGGACAATAGAGGGCAGTCAGAAAGAGCAGAGCCTGTAGTGAATCTCTTAGCAAGTCAAGTAAAAAGTTAAGACTGGTATTTAAGGATGCTTATGAAAAAATGCTCTTTTTGTTCTTTTGAGCCACTCCCACGCAACTGGTTTACAGTATTGTAGGACTATTCCAGTTTGTCCATGGATAGACACAAAACTTCTGCATCTTTAGCTGTGTGGAATTTTCACTTTTTAATGCAGAGCTTTTGGTCCGACGCAATCTTAATCTCTTGGATTACAGAATGGACTGCTACTGTAAGCATCTTAACAGAGAATTAGTTTGGCAAGTGACAAACTTTACAGAGAATTTCCATTCCCAGCTTGCAGAAAAGCGATCCTGTGTGTTTTGCTTGCCAATGAAAAGCCAGTCTCATTAAGCATTCATTCTGAGAACGAGCGTGACAAAGATTATTGAGAAATATGACTGACAGAACTGTTCATCCCGAGCTGCTGCCTACATCTCTGAAGTGTGGCTGTTTGTGCTGAGGCACCAGTGAGGCGACTGGAAATGAGGAAACACACCACCAGGGTGGGGGTCAGTTCATTTTCACCTCCATCAGCCTGGTTGTAATTTGCACATAATTCGCTACCAGTTGTGCGGTGACATGTGAACGATGAGTGTTTACATTTAGTCTGTTGTCTTATTGCATATATTTTGTCTGCACTATATGTGAGGTCCTGTTACATTCTGTCCTGTACCCAGTGTGTCCTCACTCCTATATTGTCTGTCTTGTAACTTTAAGTCAAATTCCTTATGCACCTCTGAACTCCGATTTCTTGCCACACAAAATGTAAATTAAAATGTTTTTCACATAACAATAATTCTAATTCATTCTAAACCATTTCTTTATTGAGCAGATATAATAAGCTTCATGGTAAATGAGTTCCTGTTTTAGGAATTTTGAGGAAAATCCACTTTATGACATGACTGAATTGAAACAGTTGACCTCAAACCTGACAGACAATCGCACACACACACACACAAACACAAACAATGCACTCTGACCTTAGGTGCTCCTCTCTCAGCAGTTGCTCCCGTCTGTCCGCCTCCCTGTGCAGTTGCTCCTCCCTCTCCCGCTCATCCTTCAGCCTCTGCTCCCTCTCCCTCTGCTCCCGCTCTCTCTGGGCCTGCAGGGCCTCCTGCTGCATCTGGATCTGGCGGCGCTCCTGGACCCTCTGGGCCTCCAGGCGCTGCTGCTCCTGCTGCTGCTCGTAGGCCGACTTCACACGCTCCACCTGGGCGTGAGCCTCCTGCTGCTTCTGGGCCTCCTGGTGCAGCTCCGCCTGGGGACCATTTGAGCAAACAAACAGATGCAAATGGGAGTCACATGAAACGTTAAGGAGAAATCAAAAACAGCGAGATGCTGTTAATTTGAGAGGTACACACAGAGGTAGGGATATAATTTATCCTTTGGGACAAATTAATAGATGAAAATGACAGCTTTAAAAAATGAGCACAACACACAACAAGCGTGCGGCTGCTAATCAAAGTGGTAAACACTGGGGAAAGGTATAATTTATCCTTGTTCCACAGGGAATAAATGATCAGCACTTCAAAATGTGCAGTAGCTATGTCCCTGATTAAAAGGACAAACAGTCCCTGAGTGATTTATAACTAGACTATTTGTCATGCTGCTCAATGGAGTTGTGAAACAATTCTGAAACCATTTTAAACCAGATCTGCTCTCTATCCACAGATGTTTTGAATGAGACATCAGCTCAAAGTACGCTCAATAAAGTTTTTATCGTTGGTCAAATGTGACTGAACAGTTCAAATCCTGTTCTAAACCAGCTCTGACCGGTTGCGGCTGGCGTCTCTGGCGGTCCAGGGCGTTCTCGTCCGGCTGCTCCTGATCCGGCTCCTCCTCCTCGTCCTGTGGTTGGTCGGGGTCCTCCTCCAGCTTCTGGGGCTGCCCCGCTTGGGCCATCTCCTCCTCCGCCAGCTCCCTCCTCCTCTCATCGTCTCCCTCTCCGTCCACGTCCTCCTCTTTCTCTGGCGAGGCATGCTGGGATACGACGGGGTGGAGCTCAGCTTTGGCCTGGGCGTGCGCCTCCGCCTCCTGGAGGTCCAGCTGTGGAAGATTTGTGTTTATATGTGTGTTCATTAGTCTATATATATATGAAGGTGAATGTGGGTTAGTTTATACATTATATGTAAAATGTGATTTTTTTATCTTCATGTAGAAATTTTCAACTGTGACTTAGGACAATTTACTCCCACATTACCCTCGACTGAGTGTCCTGGTGATCCTCTTCTTCCCTGTGTCCCTCGACCAATAGCGTGGCTGGCTGGGCTTGATGGACATGGGACTCGGCTCCTTGCAGCTGCGGGGGCGTGGGGTTTTGCTCAGGGTGCCTCAGGCTGGGCATCCTGTTCAAGGTCTCCTTCAGCTGTTTGAACTCATCCACCTGCATCTGGAGGAGGCAAACGCACAGCCGTTACAAAGATGATGATACAGTGAGACAACTGTAACGCCACCACGTTGTTATGCATCCACCTGCATTAGGAAGAGATGACAACATCACCCTCATACAGAAAAAACAAGACAATTACTACCCAGCCATATCTCTTCTGATCCCCCTGCATCAGGAAGAGACTAAAACAAAACCATAATAGCACCATTAGACAGCAATTTCAGGGATTTACTGTCCCTAGAGTGAAATCTACCTCATTTACACCTAGTTATTTCATGCGTCTTTAACATCTGGCATACATACAAATGGGGTTTATCTGCATTAAACGCAGGTGTAAATGCACTCAAGATGCGTATAAGATGGATATAAATCCGATAGCTGAAACTACCTCTGGAGATGGTTTGGAACACATTAGAGACTTTATTTCATTCGAGTGCAAATGCACCCATCGCTCTACCCATCCATCTCTGCAGGATGCATTTGACAACCAAAACTCTGCCTAAATTATAGAAACGTAATAAAAATGCTTGACCTAGGATGCAGGGACACGGGGCGGAGAGTTCAGCTGTAACAATTTGGCTAGTATATGGCCCAGGGGACGCATAAGAACTTCAGTTTGTTTGATGTAGCCTGTGGTGACTGTAACTTAACATCCTGATGTCTTTGGCTCATCTCCTCCCCCTCATCTACATCTCTCCTTCATAAATGAAGTGGAGTTAATTAGCAAAGGCAATCAGGGATCAGAGATTTCACCTGAATTAACCTGGTCAGCCTATTTCATGGAGAGAGCTGGTGATGCTAATATATGGCATCCTTACTGTAAACTACAACTACGCATTAGATTTTCTTTACTCATTTTCATACAGACAAAATGGCCAACTGAAATTCATTAAAGAAAAACTCCACACGACATCTACCCCAATTTTCTCGCTTTTAAAATAGACCATCCAGTTAAGTCTGTACCATCAAACGACACCCCTCCCGCCGGGCGAGGGGGTCTGAATTCTGAAAATTCTTTCTAAATTCCTCTCCTCTCTTTCCCTCTCGCTCCACTCCCTCCATTATATTTTTCTGGCTGATTGGCTGCAGCGTGCTTTAGATGTACCGCTCTGACAACCCTGACTAAACTGAACCCCCTGGGGCGGAGGAAAGAGGTGTGTGTGCGCGCGTGTTTGTGTGTGCGCGTGTGCACGTGAGCGCGCGCGTGTGCGTTCCCGTCCATCCAGAAGCACTGATGGAAAGCAGGACAGGCTTTGAAACAAATTAGCAAAGGCAGACAGAGAGAAAGAAAGAGAGGGAGACAGAGAGAGAGAGAGCGTGTATCCATCCGTGCAGCTGACTAAAAGGAGGGCAGGATATAAAACAAATCAGCAGAGTACTGCATGTTCAGGGAACTTCAGCTTCCTGAAAGGTCAGACTCAAGGAGAGGCAGCCATGTCTGGTCTAATTACTCAAAAATACTCAAAAACACTTATGGCATCTTTGCTCCCTTACTAAAAAGGATTATGCAGTCCAATCCAATAAACATTCTTTCTTTTTAGGGACGATGCTGAGAGGAATGCAGAGCACTTATAGACTTTAACCATTACACCATCTGTGAGGACATACTGGGCGCTGGGTTTCAGCCGCCTCCTACACTTCATGTTTCCTATACGGCCCCATTCTTCATCATCATTCCCGCCCCAATTATTCTGAGGAATGAAACACCGGGGGAAGGAGGGTTCATTCAGATTAGAGGCACGTATCGCAGGAATCTGGCATTGTCCATCTGTCCTTATCCATCGGTGCCCTGCAAAGCCCTTCACTTCTGAAAAGTAGAACCAAGTGCTGAGAATAAAACTGCAAAGCAAAACCTTGTGTCGCTCCACTAACTAGTCGCCAGATCTATCCTCTGACAACTTGACAGGACAAAATTTGCATTTGTCTTTTTGTGTGACGCAAGTTCCATCGGGGTGTGAAGCAGTAATTCAGCGCTGATTCACTGTTGCATTCAGCGGTAGCAGTAAAGAGCGGGGCTTCATCTCGGCGCCGTGGAGCCTACCTGAGCTGCGGCCAGCGCGCTCTTGTGGTCTTCCAGTGTCAGTGCAAGCTTGTCGTGGGCCGCCTTCAGGTCCTGATGCTGCACCTAAAATCCAAGAAAGACCTTATGATCTAACACAAAGAAAACTGAGCAGTTTTCACTATTTTTGCAGGCACATTCTCACACATCCATAATTAGTCTAATTTCACCACATGGACTGATGTAGATGGATGAAACAGAAGAGAATAGAAATGGCCCGTCCTCACCCGTGCGCCCTGTAGCTGAACGTGAATGTCCTGGTGGGCTTTCCTCAACTGTTTATTTTCCTCCCTCAGGTTATAAACACTGTCTGAAGTTAAAAAGACAAAGAGCATACACATTCACATACACCAAGCAACTAAACAGAAAATACTATGAAAGACGGGTGATATTTTGAAAGCAATTGCACAAAACCATGATGAACACCAACCACTTTTTATCATGTTTTTATCCACTATGACCCATGTTAAAAATCTTGAATCCACTTGTCAATTTCCTTAAAAGACCTATAAAAATAGAGTGGTTTCTAAGTCACTGCAATTAGATTTTAACCCCACATATTGTGCCGATTTGACAAAAAAGCTAAGCATATATGAAAAGACCCATCAAGAGCAGCAGACTTGGTCTCAGACATGCAGTATTTTATTACGTCAGAAGATGGAGACAAAGTCAAAATGTTTGCTGATGACACCATGACACAGACACAGAGCGCATCACGTCTCTCAGCAGAGACGGGCGAACAGCGACTGTGTGTTTACCTACAGGAACAATGTAACTGAAGTTCATGTCCGTGTCCATGCATGTAAAACCATTTCTAGTGTGAAATGAATGGTCAGTTGCATATCAAAAACAAACAAGAAAAATCAAATTGACGGGTATATCCATCAGTACCTTTGAGTCTGGTGATCTCCTGCTCTTTGTCCTGCTGCATTTTGTCGTAGCGCTCCTTGTGTTCGTCCAGGGCCCGGCCGTGGTCCTCTCCCTGGATTTGGTGCTGCTCCTGCAGCTCATAGTACTGCTTCTTCAGGTCCTCATGCTGGTTCTAATACAACAAGAACAAAGAGTGCCCTCATCTTTTTTTGTTTCTTATTTGTTTCATATATGCAAAAATGAAACCCTTTCCCCTTACACACATGTACCGAGGAGAAGGAAGGACACGGTGACTGGGTGAGGGAGTGTGTGCAATACCTTTAGCATCTGATGTTGCACATGTAGAGAGTTGAATCTGCTGTTGCTGTCTTGCTGTTTGAACACAAAACAATAAAACAAGGGTTACAAATCACCGCATGATTGCTTCAATTTATGAAAAACCCTCAAACCACAGGAAACTATTTGGTGTAACAGGCTCGCTGCTACTGCACTGACAATGATGAAGAGATAAAGGATTATTATTATGGGAAGTAGTAGTTGTAGTGGTACTTGTGCGGCACATGACATGACACAGACATGAAACATAAAGATGTAAAAGTGAGTTTTAAGGGGCGAGTTCAAAGATGATCCTCACAGCAGAGGTGGCAAACGTGAGACAACATACCTTCTCCTTGTTTAGTGACTGCTGGGTTTCAAGTTTGTACACCAGGAAATCTAAAAAGCAGAGAAGGTCGTCAGCTGTTAAGAAATCAACAAAGTCTGCATTGTTTGTTGTGGGGAAAAAAAGAAAAAGTCATTTGCACTGTTGTCCCCTTTTAGCTATGGAAATTTTAAGCAAATGTGCACAGCACAGTATTTCCATCGTAATTTCTTTACAACACTGGGTAAGGCGATGACTTCCAGCTATGACTACAAATGACTGGAAACAATCAGTAAACCTTCAAAACAATTATTCTGATGGTGAAACATCAAAAAGTTATGACAATGACTTTCATATAAGCAAAACCATCACTTGTTACTGTTTCATACATGTTGTCTTTGATTCAGGAATCTTCTTCACTGTTACACCTCCTCTGTTGCCACTAATTTTCTTAACCCACATAATTTAGCTCCACGAATAGATAAAAAGCATGTCTGCTATTACTGAATTTATACTAACTTCAAAGCTGCTAAATACTAGAATTTTATCAGTATATACTTTATTGATGTCTACCTAGTATTTGTTTTCCTACATGAGATGTGACATCTTTATATGAAATATGAGTTCCAACGCTCCTCTGGCTGCAGACGGCCTTCTGAGTCAGACTGGAGCGCGGATGTTATTTTTCTCACCTTCTTTGGCTTTCTTGTGCTCTAACCTCTCCTTCTGAAGAGACTTCTCCAACCTGGAGCGATGCTCGTACACCACTGGGCACAGAGAAACACAGAGGAGAGGTAGGGAGGGGAAAGGAGGGAGAAATGGAGGGGGGGATTAACGAATGGGAGAGAGAGAGAGAGAGAGAGAGAGAGAGAGAGAACAGAGGGTTAGTGTGAGGATGCTCTCATGGGGCCAACTGGAAGGTAAACTAAACAGAGAGACAGCTATAATACAAATATGTACACTGTGGAACACACACATGCATGCATACACACATATGCACACACACACACACACATTCAAAATCCTCTGACCTTCTTTCCAGAGCGGTAGAAAGAGAGAGAATGCACATTTTAGGGCTAATACGATAAAAAGTTTGACATGTATTTAAAAAGTCTGCACTCTCAGATCCTCTTCCATCGACAGACAGCTGCTGTATTCCTCAGCAGGCCGAGGTCCAGCAGTGTTTACCAAAACTTCTCCTGGTTTGTTTCCAGGTGAGCAAAGACCGTCTCGCAAAATGAACAATGAGTTCGAGAAAGTTTGGATGAGTGCAGGAGAAGAACGTGAAAGTCAATCCAGCATTACTTCTGTGCTGATGTGGTGGATTCTGCCCATATGGCACAAGAAATGCATTCGAGAAGAGGCCATATAAAAGAAAAGGGTATTACGTCACTGCATAGCGTGTGAGTCCAAATTGTTGCCAAGTGTGGAAACTTTTTGCACAACCGACTTTGTGGTGAGTGGGTTTGCCACACCTCAGTTTATGCCTTAATCTACTATGAAATTTAGCTAGTCCGACAGGCTATTACCCCACAAGGAATTACTGGTAATTTGTTATATTCTATAAATATATATACTTGCTCACATTTGATACAGTGGTTCATGTAAATTTCTTTAAATTGTACCTACATTTTAAACTTATTTGTATGTGGCTAACATTAACATTGCTAATGCTAACGTTAGCTAGCAACAACTCAAACTGTTGACAGATCTGATTCCTGACTCCTGAGTCTTACGAATTATAAATGTAATCAGGTCAACATTATGCCCATTTGTTTGTGCATCCAACTATTAGACTGAACAGGGCTACGGGCCTCATGCAGCTGCAGTCCTGTTGTTAATAACAAGGTCGGCTAATGCACACTCTGCATAAAAAGCCACCAGTCTGCATTATGCAAAGTGTGTTTTGTTCTGCATTCTTTCCTGTCAAAGGTCAAACAACACAGACATATTGGCTTATGGTCAGAATTTCAAAGCTGTCCAACTGACTTCAATATTAGTGGCACCGATACAAATTTGGAAAGCTGTCACTATATGACACATTGCCTTTTCCTTCTTTTATACTCTCCTTGACTTAAAGCAGGTTAAAACAAGAATTATTCCCCAATACTCTTTGACTCGGTGCTCCTCTGCCATCAAACAGCTGCGGTCTTCTTCCTTATAGCACCGCTGAGATCCTGCTCCGGCTCTCAGACTCACTTTCAGCCTCTCCAGCTGTCCTCTAATCTTCCTTCCCCCGTGCTCTCATTCTCTTAAACATTCCTCTTCCAGTCCCTCCATCTTTTCACCTTCATTAGATTCAAGATTAGATTAAATGAAACGTAAATTATCCCCATGGGAAATAAAGAGTCACTGCAGCAGCAGACCACAGGATTTACTGCAGATAATAGAGCACAAGTCTACTGAAGCTAGTACAACAAGTAATTACAAAGACCATACTGAGCATGATATGACAAATGAATAAATAACAGGCTACAGATCCTGCACAGATTCATATCACCCTCATTTTTTTGGATCTACTTGCTCACACTATTCAGCTGCACTACCGAGCATTTCCTCTGTTCGTATTCTTTCCAATGAAGCATCTGTGCAGAAACCACACACCGAGAGAAGACACAATCTGAGAGAAAACTCCTGAGGCCTCCAGGAAAGCCTGAGCAATGCTGCGAGAGAGAGAGAGAGAGAGAGAGAGAGAGAGAGAGAGGGAGAGAGAGAGAGAGAAAGAGAGAGAGAGAGAGAGAGAGAAAGAAAACACATACTGGCAGTAGGGATGCTGGATTAAGCAACATCCACAAATGAAACAACAAAGAATAAAAGGCAATAAAAAAGAGAGAAAAGGAGAAAATAAAGAAACGTGTTGCTGAACTATTTATTTCAAAATCTGACATCATGAGGTACACTTTCAAATTGTACATGACTGTTATTGAATTTCACTTCACTCTTAATTTGCTTTTCCTGATTCAAATCTAATTTTCTCAATTCAGATTTACTTTTGGGCACAAAGATCTTTGACTGGAAGGCCGTCGCTGCCCCTGATGCTGCCAGCAGTGGACTCACACTCCTCACTCAGCCAGCCACAGACCATGTGGCCCAGCGTTTCACTCATCCCCTCCGCCAGCGCTCCCAACTTGGCGACAGAGGTGCAATCAAGCTAAAATTGCTCATTGTCATTTGAACACATGTCCTTGTTAGCTGCTAGCTGTTGGCTAGGTAGCGGCTAACCGGCGACGAGATTGCAGGGCGGCTAAAAGTTTGAAAAAAAAACTCTTCATTTACATTTCTTTCATGGACAAAAGTCAATTTGTAGACCTCACTGTGGTGCTTGTGCATGCAAATACACTTTTGTGATAATCCCCAATATCACAGCTAAATATCCAAATGAGAAACTGTTCCAAACACGGTTCTGCCAGGCTGCTCTTGAACAATATTAACTGTCTGCACGGTGGGAAAATGATGTAGTGAGACCTCTGACAGCACCATGTTGCTTTTGGTCGACAAAGTGAAAAGTGGGAGCCCACTGTTGGCAGGCTTGGAGGAGACGACGGCCTTCCAGTGTGTATTCAGGGAATAAAAGTCTCTGTATGAACCTGAATTAAACAGACTGTAATGAGAACTGAGAAAACCTCAATTCATTTATTCCACAAATCTGTTATTTAATTCAATGTTACAAAATGAAGAAGTAAAAAAAAATCTAATAAAATAATAATAACATTTTGCTGGCACTATTCTGTCCCATAGACTTGGACCAATCTGTGACTGGCCTATCACAAGATACTGTCAAAAAAAAAAACTTAACTACATACATACTCTTCTCTTCACCCCCTCTCTTATTCTCTCCGTCTCCAGCCATCTGGACTTGCAGGTTGGGTTGTCAAATTCTAGGTTAAACTAATGACAATATAAATCTAATAATAATTTAACTAAAATAGAGACAAAGAGAGAGATGGAAAGCAACAGGGTACGTGAGGCCAGCACACACAGATGAGATAGTGGAAAAAAATGAAGGGAAAGACAAATAAAGGCAAAGACAAACAGAGAGAGAGAGAGAAAGAGAGTTAGTACTGAGGAGGACTAACACTTTAAAACCAATGATACTAACTACTGTATTTATGTAATTATCTTTTGATTGTCTAATCAGCATGGTAGCTATTTGTTTGATTCTTTAAATTGTTAAATCATTGCCTAATAGTGA
>OMLF01023478.1:50341-64029 GCA_900302615.1 Holocentrus rufus
GATGGAAAGCAACAGGGTACGTGAGGCCAGCACAAGCAGATGAGATAGTGGAAAAAAATGAAGGGAAAGACAAATAAAGGCAAAGACAAACAGAGAGAGAGAGAGACAGAGAGAGAGAGACAGAGAGAGACCAGAAGGGTCAGACAGGCAGAGAGAAAGAGAGTTAGTACTGAGGAGGAATAACACTTTAAAACCAATGATACTAACTACTGTATTTATGTAATTATCTTTTGATTGTCTAATCAGCATGGTAGCTATTTGTTTGATTCTTTAAACTGTTAAATCATTGCCTAATAGTGAGATTAAATCAATTTACAATATATAGTGGAAGAGGAAGAGGACCGCAAAAAGAACAAACAAATATAAAACTCACACTGACTAACTAAACAGCTTGGCAGCTCTTTGTTGGATTCTTTAGATTATTAACTTGTAACAAAACTGACATATTTATGGACAAGGTAATTTTTCTTCCTGGTACAAAGAGACCAGCTCTGACCCTGCAGCCTGACCTGCTAACAACAAAGTTTGTTAAACAAACTGTGGCACCACAGCTGCACTGACTCCATCTGACCTTTCCAGACTGTTCTCCATAGTGGCAGCTTTTTCTCCCAGCTCTACAACATGCTTCTCATACCTGACAACAGCATCTTCTGCATTTGCTGTCAAGATGTTTAAAGGATAGGTTTGGTGTTTTTCAGCCCATGGTGTATTCAAATGTTGATTCCCATCATTTATAACCGTACACACTGTACACACTGCAACCTCACTGCTAGCTTTAGTGCAGAGAATCTTAGCACCCTCCTGCAGCTTCTTGCTAACCACAGTCCAATACAACACAATCTCATCTTCAGCCCCTAAAAAACCATCATAAATGTCCTTTTAGAAAACAGGAAAATCACAGTACAGTTACATGTGACCCTTTGATTTTTGTATTTATCATGAACAAGTTTTGGACAACCACTGTTCATTAGTGTGGGACTACTTTTTACAGCGACCACACGAGGCAATGTATTACAAAACTGAAAGCACAGTTAGGAACTTTTTTCATGTGCAAGACAATTTCAAGACATCTGACTGTGCTGTGAGTTTCCCGTTTTCAAAAAGGGCATTTATAAGAGTTTTTGTGGCAGGAAACGAGTGTGGACTGTGTTATGGGCAGGCAAGATGCTGAATCAGATCAGTTTATTGTCACTAAAGTTAATAGTCAGTTTGTGCTATGGACAGTTATAAGTTATTATAACAGTTATTCTCGAACCTTTAATGACAAGCCAACATCGGTGCTCACTGTTATAAACACCTGCCACATGCACAGTCTGAGAGCTGCACTTTCAAAGGCTGCACCTGCCTCGCTTTATTGCATTCCATGATTTCTTATAATTCCCCCCTTGCTCGCTGTCTATATTAATTAGTTGAAGTTGTTTACATTAACTGCCTATTTTGCACCACTTGCTGTTTCTTCACCAGAATGTGTTGTTTGTTCGGTTCAGACTCATCACACATTGTACTGTCAGTGATGGGTAAAGCAGAGCTATTTCTATTTTAATGTCTGGTCTATTCCACCATGCTGTCCCAAAAGTAATTCCCACCTCTGGATGTCTACCAAGTCTATTCTGCTGCATTTGTTATTTTAAACTGTCTCACACCTTTTAATAATTAGTGTTGTTTATTGGAAAGTTAATTAATACATTTATCTTGAGATTTGTGACACTCAGCCAATGTGCATGGCAAGCAGCTAGTACACACTTTCAGTGCCAGACTATAGAGAGTTTAACAAACAGGAACTGGAATCTAACAAATGATCATTGATTCTTTCCAGGTATCTTTCAAACTGCTGCAGTGAATGATTTGTGAACTGGCGCTGAAGTGAAGTCAAAAGTTAGAGCGTGTTTGCACATTTAAGGAAGTCAGTATGAAGCGTCAGTGAGCTTGTGTGAAAGTCAGTGGAACTGTCAGCATGGACCCACATGGCAGTGTGAAGTGAAGGTGAGGTTACAGATCTGTCAGGCCCAAAGCTGCTCCTTGGAGGCTCTCTAGCGTCTCAGCAGGTTGTAGCACCAGAGACAAAGCCATGTTGCTCTCGTCGGGTCACGCTCGACTACACACACCTTCTCTCTGTCGTACACATTATGAATGAGCAGGGGGACAGCTGGGAAACAGGCGACAGTTTCAGAGACAATGTGACATTCTCAACGTGTAGTTTCAGGCAACAAATGCCTTTTTGTCCTAATTTTGTTATTGATCCCCAGAGGCAAAATATATTTTTGTTTGGCTCATTCCAGGGGGGGTCAGAGGTCAGAGTCACCTACAAAAAGCAGCCCTGGAGCTGGTGTGCACTCAGTATGCTGCCTAAGGTCACTCCAGCAGGGGAGATGCTCACCAACATGCTGCAGCTGCTTGGTCTTTCTAACCCAAAATGCCACGCTAATCTATTTTGTCTGTAACATATTAAGTTGCTTGTTAAATGGTTAAGAGAAAAGCTGCATGTTGTACCAAATTAGACAAACAAATAACACACAGCCTCCCCGGTGCAAAGCACGACTCTCACAGCATATAACACACATGGTTTGGTCCAGGTTTATTCTTTATGTATGGCACCAGCTTTCCCCAAGACCACTTCCACACAATTTTTTTCCCCATCCTGTTTCCAAACGAGACTTCAAAAGAATTTTAAGTGGGCGACCAAACAATACAGTATGACAAATAGCCTGATAAACATGTTGACAAAGGCCCCACTTGGCCTCTTTGTGGAAAAGTAGATAGCAACAAAGACTACAACCCTGGCTAGTTTATCACACCGGGGCCACTGAGGCTTATCAGGGCTAAAATCACCTAAAAGAAACTAACACATGAGGGTTAAAGTGCTAACCACATTTGGAACTCACTGTACAGGCGTCCATTCTTTGCTGCAGGTGATTTTCGCACTCACATTATCATTTGACACTTTGCTTTGAGCCCAGCTGAGCGACAATAAGAGAAGCTGGCCCCTGTGGTTGATGCTACATGGAGAATGGATGACAAGGACCAAACAGAATTGAGGAGTGTTGAGTTATTAGGGAAAACGGTGCATTGGATGTGCGGAGAGGGCTGAATAAGTGACACAAATATTTGAGTTTTTGGGGTGAGAGAGTAACATAAGTACCAGCACAAATGTCGTTTGCTTCAATGTGCCACACTGTAGCACATGCAAAAAAAAGGGAAGGAAAAGGAAGCAGTGACAATGGAATGTTGAGGAAATGAGAGGAAAATAAAAGAAAAAAGAAAATGAGAAACATTTTCTCCTGCACGAAGTGAACAAACACACTTTCTATCTGAGCACTCAAAAACACACTAGTCAATCTTTAGCATATGTATTTATATGTCAGCAGTACACTGTAGTCTGACATGTAAACAGAGTCCCGATTGTAATTCTTCAAGCTATTTATAGTGTATTTTATCATAACTACCTCTGGCTCGGCCATTTGTTGCTGATACATTACAAAACAGTTACACAAGACTGGGATGACACACCAGCTGTGCTGCAAAACCGACCAGGCCCACACATTCGCTCCACATTCACACATGCAGTTTAACGGAGACAAAGAACACTAAATGAAAGCTGACCAAAGATGAATAAATGCTATTCACATGCAAAGACTTGCTTCCGCTGCTTCATATTGTTTCAGTGTCTCCCAGTGAAAAAAGGAATGTTCCCAGAGTGTAATAAGCAAAGCAATACTATCACTACATCATTCACAACAGGCTTCCAGACACACATCGACTCTGTGATTCATTTTTCACCTCCCCTGGTCTCTTCCAAACTTCAGTGAGCAGGGAATGAACTCTTATTGATGGAGGGTTTCCCCTTAGGCCAATGGGGCATATCCACTACGGTGCAGCTAAAGTGCACGGTCAGGGGGAGAACAAGGGCGCTCTCTATGGCGGTGACCTTTACTGGTCTCACGGTTTAGCTGGGGTGGAGACTGGCTTGGTCAGGGTTGGCCAGTGGCATAGACTGGGAATACTATCAAATCACAAACGCTTTTACATGGAACTGGGCCCTAGGGTTTTGTATGTGTATGCACGTTTGCAGGCATGCCCACTCACTCTCTCATGCATGTGCACACGCAAAACACTGAAGCCCAGTTCCACTTAAGTGATTTTAATTTCAAATCATTCCAATAACACACAAGCCGTGATATGGGTGGTGTGTGTCTGCTGCGCCTATGTGATCAGACAGATTAAAGACCTGCAGGACTATAAACTGTAATGACTACTGTCTTCAGCAGGTAATCTGACTCAGCTGAGCCAATCCTCTCCAAATCCACCTCATTTACTACACTGGTAAAGCATTAACAAAACTTCTGAGAACAAGTTCACCGATTGAGGATCACAGGTCAGATCACAGGACCATAATAAACGTCATTATGTGACATAAAAGATCATAAGTTTGGCATAAAGTTGTTGTTTCTCCCCTTGACTACATCATCGCTGCAATGTCCTTCAAGCCATCGAGGCCTATAACAATTTGCAAGCCAGTATTTTTGTTACATGTTAACCACAGCTCAAAGGTGTACTACAACATCTAAAACACAGTCACCAGTCTTGAGTTTGTCTCTGCAAGAGCGATCAGTTATTTTCAGTTTGCACATATCGGAGAGTGAACTTGCACTCAGGTTCTACCAACATATATTGTGTGTCTCAAACCTCTTCAGCTGTCCTCTTCCACCACGCTAATTAGTGCCTCTCTCTCTCCACCTCCTAACTGTAATCCACCACAGCCACCTTAATACCCAGGAATCAGATACTGGGATACTTTGAAAGAAAAAAGGTGATTACACACTGCATTACTCAGAAGACATAGTCCGGGGCTGCAGGTGGGTGATCTGCCCCGGCTCAGCCGCCTGTTAATGAAACTCTAGCTGTGTTCATCTGAGCAACCTCAGACAGGTGGGAACCCTGCAGGAAGCACACGTCCCCATCAACCAACTGGACTGACTTTAGGCTGAGGGATTTAGCCATTTAGGGCCCTATCCTGAGTTCTGTAGGCTAATGCTGGTGCCACTGAAGCTGACAAACAAAAAAATAAATAAATAAAAAGCCACTAACCTTTTAATTTCAACTGAGCTGTCCCTTAATATTCTCAATCTAGGTATAGATGTGTATTGCACATTAATTTATTCATAGAATTTTTGTTGATTACATTATTTTGAAAAAAGTTTACTTAATTTAGTTTATCATTATGCATGAATTTTATTAAGCTGTTAATACAAATCATATTTTCATTTTCTCCTCTGTGATACAGAACATACCCTTTCATTACTGTCAGAAATGACAAAACTCTCTAAAACTGGATCTACTTTCTCCTTTACATCCAGGGAGAAGGTACAACTCTCAGTCGAAGGAGGAAAACATTTCTATCCTTTTAAACCACGGATGAAAATGAACCGTTTTATCTGTCAAAAGCCTTCAGGGGAATAAACAGCAGGAATACTACAGAGCTTGTTAATAAACAGCCAGTGAATATTTCCTTTAATTATTTTCTATAAAACGAGACAGTGACAGATAGGCGATGTGTGTATGTGTGTGTGCTTATGTATGTGTGTCTGAGTGAGTGAGTAGGCGGATAACTGAAGTTGTGTTTAAATGTGTGTGCAGGCACATTTGTCAGAATGCATGCATAACCACAAGTGCCAGTAGCCTTTTTTTTAATAACAACTGCCAGCCTGTGGTTATAGCGGGTAACAGTGAATCAATATGCCTGGCTCACAACCCCCAAGCTATGGCCCTCCTCTAAATATAGGTCACTTAACAGCAATCAACAGTGGAGCATGGATATCAGATGAACCAGCCTGGTGATTGAGTGAGCCCTCCATCGCTTCACAACAATGAAAGCATGGGTGGAGTGCGGCGGTTGAGCGATGTAAATGGCCCTGTAAGGCAGCTGACCTATAGCCCTTTCATTCAAAGTGTCACTTATATTCTTGTTATGCTCTCCTCTTTTGGATACATATACGGCAGCCCTTTGAAAGTGAAATGAGAGCCAATTGTGTAACCTTGACGCCATAACTGACTAATTGTGTTAAGGTAGCTGCTTAGCTCGAGGAAAACAGAGGTTCTATTGAGGTGGGATTTAAACACAGCCAAACTTGTTTTTTTTTCTATCTTGTTGAATAAAAGGCAGCTGTTCACCTTCTTCCAGTTACCTTTGTCTCTAAAACATATACAGTAAAAATGGAGACAGGCATTCAGTGCAAGTGTAACTATGTCTTTCTCGTATGAACCTCCCCACTTAAAAAGCCTAACAGCACCTTTTTGAACGGTCAAGTCAAATTTTCTCATTTTTTCCCATTGCAAAATTGGCATATGATGCAAAGCAAGGCAAGGACACAGAAAAAAATCAGCAAAGAACATAAATAAATAAATAAAATGCACGTAATGCATGGAATTTGAAGGTACAGGGCCAAATTGTATATATGCATATACCTGTCTACATTAGGATATATAGGAGCTCCAGGGCAGGTCTGCTGGACTGAACCAGAGAGATGCCTCCTGCTCAGGTGGGAGGCATGTTAAGATTAAAGGTTGTGTCAAATAAATAGCTCCTGAGCTGGGCTAAAGTACCCGGACAGTGTTTGACCCCAAAATCTGGGCAGGACCCTGGTTCTAAATGGACGGAGCCCTGTAGGTGAAAGCTCTGCCCCTTACTGTGAGCTGTTAAAAACACTCTGTGTTGGCAGGACATGAAATCCCACATCCCTGAGTTGAGTATTTGACTGTGTTTATAGTGAGCAAGCAAATCAGCAAGTTTGCTGTGGGGCAAAACTATTTAATCCTTAGTAGATGAGGGGGGCATAAGGAGCTCCTGATGTTGGAGTTTTTATTGTAGAACAGAGAAAAGAACAGAGAGCACGTCATACAAACACGGCAGTAAAGCCAACAGATTGGTCCATAGGTACTGCTTCAGAGTATGGATGTGGTTGCATTTTAATTTTCCATGGGTGTTGCTAAGTAACAGGTGACTCCATGCCAGGAGATTTTAACAGCGCTGGCATCGCATCGTGGCGCCGTTACGAAGTGCAGTGGCATATATTTGGAGCCAAGGGTTGGGTGACATGACCAAAAACAAATATCACAATATCTTTGACTAAATACGATATCGATATTGTGACAACATTGTAGGGATGACTGAGAGATTTAGAACAACTACAACAGTCAAGAGGATTGAATTAAAAAAAAAAATGCATCCCTTTACTCTAGGGCAGCCTTTAAACCCAGGAAAGACAACATACATGCCATGTGCCATATCACCATATTAAGATTTAGTATATCTAGTTTCATATCACAGTATCACAGCCCGACTGGAGCCTACTTCTTATTTACAAGGGGAAAAAATCAGTCAGTGATACGGTATTCAAAACTGTAACCTGGCCAAACTTATTCAGTCACTGGTAATAATATCCATAAAGGAAGAGGAGACTATGATGTGTGATCCCTTTGAGCTACCACAACAGGTCTGGGTGCACCAGGTTGGCAGGGTTCATGCTGGTGCCAAGGGAAAAACCCAGCTAGACTTTCTCAATCCACCTGGCTATTTGCAGAATACAGTCCACCCACCTTTATAGGCTGGCATAAATCTTCATGATGGACTTCTTTAGTACACTTCACAATTGCTAAAATCATGCTGATGAATGATGAGTCAAATGAAAATCTGCTGTTTAAAAAAAAACATGGCCTAAATTAACACTTTTTTGAAATATAATGTGTTTCTTGTGGTATTGCTTTGCCTTATAACACAAGTGAGCAAGAACTGAAAGTCACAGCTTAACCACCTTTTATGTGCCATCATATCTCACTGAGTGTAACAGCTGTAAGCGGTGAGCAGATGCCACTGATGACCTCATGACTTTACAGGACTATTATCTGTCTGCAGCTGAGGTGAGCCTCAGGACACAGCCTCTCCAATCAGGTGTGTGTGTATATGTGTGTGTGTGTGTCTTAACCTACAGTCAGCAATAAACCTCACTTCTGGGAGGGGGTGCGGGGTGGGCGGAGTCCAATGATACACTTACAGTAAGGCCCATGAAAGAGAAAGACCTACCCGACCTAATAAACTGCGTTGAACTTTAAAGCCGAAGCTGCTAACAGAACTTAACCTGGTTTACAAGATTAAATAGTAACCTTCTCCAGGGCCCAAGATCACAGAATGGCTGTCGGCAAAGCCCCAAACTGGCACTACTAGAGTAACACTGACTTGTGGGCAGCAGACAGACAAATCTGGACACTTGCAACATAGTTTCCAAGTCAAAGGGTGCTGCAGAGGCTGCTCCATGCTGCAGAACTGTGGCGCAACCCGAAACACCATGCGGACTGGGCTGCATTGCCAATTTAATGCGACCACACTTATCATTAACTTGCATGGTCGTGCAAGCTTGGATCCTCTCTCACATTCGGCACAGGGCCAGTACACAAGAGTAACAACTTCGAACTTTTAGATGTAGGTCATAGTGCTCGCTACCGCCCTCCACTGTGTATTTGGGTGGGAGAAGCTTGGGACTAACAGGCGAAATTATTGCAAACGTTGACAATTTATTGATATTTGGTGTATTGAATGTCTGCCGATTTGATGGGTGGATCCTAGGGATTCCCATAGGTGTGTGCGGTTGCAAATGCGCAGGGCACTACCAGAGTTATTGCCAGATTTATTCACGGATCTCTCTCAGCGGGATCTCATCGACGCCTATATCGCCTCCTCTCACCTCTTGTCACCTCCCAGTCACTTGTGTGTGTGTTTACCTTGGAGCTGCGCCGACAGCGACTCTTGGTGCTGCTGGTACTTGAGTGCCATCGCCTCCGTCCTCTTCAGCTGTTTGTGCATCTCGTAGGAAATCATGCCCCCGTAGATCATCCCGCACACCACCGTGACCAGCAGCAGGGACTGGAAGATCCTCCGCTGCCGCCGGGAGCACACCCCGTTTCCCATGTTGGACCCGCACCCCTCCCCGCTGTCCGGGCGAGCAAGCCCCGTGTCTGCCGCTGGGAAACTTCCGACTCAACTTTTTCCTCCTGTGGTGCGACCGAAGTCCTCCCCTCACTCCCCGAGCATTTCCACGAAGAGAGAAAACGCCACTTTCAAGCGCTAGGATTCAGTGCCGTACACATTCTCACAACATAGTGATCCACACACTACTCTCTCTTTCTCGCTCTCTCTCTCTCTCCCTCTCTCTCTCTCTCTCTCTCCCCTGGTTGTTACTTCAAAGCAGGCGCCTCAGATTTTCGCTTGACTTCACACACATCAAACTCCTCTGTTTGTGGTGTTTGCTGAAAAAGCAGGACTGGCCGAAGCTGTAAAGTGGGCTCCCGTCGCTTTCTCCCTTACTCCAAAACGGACTTTCTGCTTTTCCTCTGCAGTGTTGGAGGAAACACGAAAAAGGCTCAAGGAAAAGTAAGACCGCAAGTCCCCGACGAGGCCTCCATAGCACCTTTAATTTTAGTTACGTGTCACCCTAAAAGCAGCTGCCTGCCATCCAACTGCAACTCCAAAGGAAGTCCCTCCTCCGAAAAATCCCAAATTTCCCTATTCCCGCCCTCATAGGAATAGATTTTATCAATTGGTCGCCACAGAGCTCGGTCAAACAGCAGCTTGGAATGTGAGGGTGGGAGTTTGGAGAGTTGCTGACTGTCTCCCCTTTACACACGCACACCTCTAGTAATCCTATAATGAACTTTTAGAATGATACAGTAGCAACATCACAGAAAAACTCAACTTCCCATGGGAATAAAGGACTTAAGGGAAAGCGAATCAAAAGAATATTATATTGGTAACATAAGGAAGTATCATAAAGTCCAATAGGGTCACTGTAAACTCACTAGAATGCCACCTCAAGTCCCTATATGGAAGCATAAGGGTCTTAGGACATTATAGTGGGCACATTGAAGTAATCCATGGTATTCACTGGCAGTCTTGTCTCTTCATTTGATATAGCCTATGGGATCAAGACCCTGAACTCATCATAATGATGTTTGATCCCCATAGAAAATTCTTTTTGCTTGCTTGCATGTTCCCCTTTCCCTTCCTCCCAACACAGCAGAGACAAATCTTTTAGCATAGACAATATTGCACTTTATTGAAGTGTTGTTGAAGTTTTACATATACATAAAGTCTGATATTAATATTTATAAATACAGTAAAGATTGGAAGAAATTGGCACCAAACAGAGCCTGGCATAAACGGCAGACTAGAGCATCACTTGCCATGTACAGTGAAATGCAGCAGAGAAATAAAAATATATACATGAAGTGATCTAAGAGAAATAAATACATCTTGTAGAGCAAAACAGTGTCAGCTTTCAAGTCAAAGAAACAGTCTTATAAATACCACTTGTTCTAAAGTACACAATAAATATGAAGGCTAAATGAATCATCTGATGATTCCTAGAAAATGCTATTTAAAATGCTGAGGCACTACACACTTGGAGAACAGCAGAATGAAAAGGAATCTAAATACACATAAAAGCCCCCAAAATTTCAAAGTAATACAAAAATAATTTACATGGTACTTTTTGATGATCAGGAGTTATTCTTAATTCATATATGTTTGCATATACATTTCCTTTCTTTTTCAGGGAACAAACCTAAGGCAAACCACCCCAAACTGATATTATTTCACATTGTTGCCTTATGTGACTGGCTAGAGATGAAAAAAGACTATATAAGACTTATAATAAATACTTATTGTCCTTACATAGTTACAGTAATCCTAGCTTTGAAAATTGTGACCAACAAATACTTCATTATTTTCTTAACAGATGTTGATTTTCTGGCATTACAACATATTTATTTCAATTTTCACATTTTAAATGGGTGATGTGCACGGTTCACTTCCCCTCTAGACACAGAAAGGTTGTTTTCATAAATGTGGCATTGCCCGTAACCATCAGGCCAGACCTTCAACCAGATGAAATAAATCACGCACACACACTTCAATGAGGTAGAGAAATCTGCAGATGCTTGTCAATTATAGTAGTTCAGTTAGGCAGCTGACCATGTTAAACATTAAACATCACAAACATAAATCTACAAAAACTGGCAAAGCATTGAGCAGCACTCTTGGCCCATGATTTACAATGTCTTATGACATATCTGGTAACTTGAGTTGTTCATTAAAAAGACTATCTTCTCTGTTCTGTTTTTTTTGTTCTCTCTTCCTGTCTGTATTTGTGTCCCTTACTGCTGTGTGAAGCACTGTGATGAACCAGTCAATGGAAAAGTGCCTTATAAATAAACTTGCCTTGACTTGATCATCTGCCAGGCTTCTAAACAAGACAACAGAATAGCAGCAGACTTCATGAAGTTGTCAACTAAATTTGCATCTCATTATTCTCATCAGGCCTCGGTAACTTTTCCGCACTCTTGCTAATCTAAGATCCACCTACACATGTCAACCTATTACATTTTCTCTTATGAGTGTCTGTAAATGTCAAGAAGAGATAAAAAGGAAGTTGTTCAAACAAGGATGGCTGTTAATGTATCTAGCCCACCCACACTTGTCGAGGCAGACAATAATAAAGGAATGAGGCTGAGAGGGAAAAAAAAGTGTTTTCACTGCCTTTCCTACTCAGAACCAAATTATATCAAGACACATAAAGGCACAAAGGGGCTTCTCCAGAACGGCAAATAGTTTAGACTAATAAGGCTGTCAGAAGAATGCAACATCCCAACAGCACACTGAAAATAACACACCTGTGACTGAAGTAAGCACAAATGAAATCTTTCAGGTGAAGTGAAAGTCCCTCCACACCCCATCTATTTAATGGGAGGGGAAACACTGTACAGATTCATGCAGCGGGGTACTGGTGACTTATCCGCTCTGTGCGACAGTTTAGACCAGATATTATTACTACAATTAGTCTGTATGATGTCATGTCATGTCCACTCCTATTTCCTGTTTGACAGAGTCCACCCAGCACTCAGAGCACAAGCAGACAAAACTATCTGTTTGTTAGCAGAGCCTGCAGCTCTCATAAATAACATTAGCACTGGCAACATTAACGTTATGGCACGCAAGCACTGTAGCAGGTAATAAGGACTTCAAATTCCTTATTGTGACTACTATAATATGACAAAGTTTAATTGTAGCAACAACCACTGGTGCAGTTCCTTATTTGTCTGATTAACAATGTGAGGACTAAACAGTCACTGCGCTCTTCATTCGCAGCTTGTATTTGTCAAAAGGCATCTGGCATAAAGCTCCCTCCTCTGGGTGTGTGTGTTCCCACATGACATATAAAATAAACCGATAATTATATGCAAGATGAAATTAAGAAATCCCAGTACAGCACTTAATCAGCAACGGCAGCACTCATACCAAAACAGGTTTCGGGGACTTTGACACGCCTGTCTGAACGGAAACAGAATGAGAATGTTTCTGCACTGGTATTTCATTTGACTTCATTTCCAGTTGAAAGGGGGGAAAAAACACTTTGCAGAAGCATTCTAATCACCATAGCAACCCTGCTGCCCTGTTGGAAAACCACTGCCAAGAGAGCAGAAGACCAGCACATCATAGAGGCCAAATCAACACATGAAAAACTTTACTCTGTAAGAGTCAATATGAATCATTTTATGACTTCCATCTCCTCATTAGTGTCAAGAAATAGTACTTGTCAACCTTTAGGAAAGTAATGTTATAGCTGTGTTAATTCTGTAGACCTAATTTCCGACCTTAGAGGCAACGCTATGTAAATCAGCAGCTGTGTGGACAAAACAGTGATGCTTCTTTTTTGTTGCTAAGCAGTGGAAGCAGTAAATGATGACGTGTACACTATCAATCATTCAGACATTTTGTTCTCTAAAGATGAGAAACATTTGTTGACTCATTCTTGTGTGGCAAGTCTTACACTTGGAAAGCTATACTTAGCCCAAAATACTCATCACATGTAAAAAGCTGTGTGCATTGATGTTTTTGCAACCAATTGCAGCTATCATATTTTTTTATTATTATTTTTATTATTATTTTATCAATTTTCTTTATAATAGTCTGTTTTTCCAACATGTGCATAAAATATTTTGGAAATCTATAAAACCACACAAAAAAGTTGACCATGATGTACTTGCATGGTGGGCTCCCATCATGGCTGTTGTGTGGGTGTAGAATGCTTCTGCAGTGCCTCAAGTATAGAAGGCTCTTACCCCTGAATCACAATGACCATTTGGTTTCTAAATGGTCCGTACTGACGAGCCTGTGCAACAGTCAATCTGCTCTTGAGCAAAGAGTCCTTGGCTGTCTCCGGTCTGTGCACTAGAAGACTGACAGCTCCTCTTCCTCGCAGAGCAGAGGCTCCACCTCGGGGACTTTGACTAACTGGCTGCTCTTAGTGGTGTTCTTCCTGTACATGACGAACTGGGCAGTGACCTGACAGAGTTAAGGCTCATAAATACACACAGAGAACAAGACATTCAATAACATCTACTCTTTATACAACTACTGACAATACTTTTGCTCATAACCTGCACACAGGTTATAAGTTCAGTTATGGCTATCAATGTCATTAATGCATGTTGTATAAATTAGTTGCTACAAAGGATCTGTCTTTATCGTCAAGTTTTTAAATGAATGATGCTATTATCCAAACCCAGGTAAATCAGTAATGTTTCAAAAAAAGCCTCAACGTTAAATGGGCCATATGAGAACATGATCTCCTCTTTACCTC